>SCLH01000934.1:64591-80292 GCA_004367855.1 Oikopleura vanhoeffeni | reverse complement strand
AATCAAAACTTTATAACTGATTTGTAATCTAATGATTACAGGCGTCAAACGTCGTAAATGCGATAAAATGGTGAATGGCAGCTAGATGGCAGAAATCAAGTCTACGAGTTAAAATGGCTCAGAAATCGCTGAGCCAGAGAAAGTTTTCCATGTACATACAGTTTGTAAGTAACTTGTATTCACCGTAGATAGTGCGTTCATCATGAGGAAGTGTGTCATCACATCGAAACTCGTGCCAATAAATTCCAAGGGTCTATTTTTCCCGCCATTTTTATGCCAATCTAGAGAGCTCCAAAATGCGATTCTTTTCGACCAGTAAGATCTATTCCAGGTTACAACGTAATAAAAGTGTATGATTTGGTGGAGAAGTGTCATCATTGGAAATTTGCGATGGAACAAAAAACTTGCGAGGACAGTTAATGCTTCAAGAAGGAAATAATGCCTAGATTAAATTTCATCGCGCAGTCAAAATGATAGAGTCAAGGTTAAATAGTTACATGAGATTTAATCTTCAGAAAAAGTTTTCAGAACAATTGTGCGTTACTCTCAATCATATATTTTTTAATTAACAAAACAACAGACCGACTTGATTTTTCATTGCAATTTTTATTATTTTTTTGGTTCACTAGATATATCATTTAATTATGAAACTTTATGAAATTTTGAAGCTGTATGAAGTTTATAAAAAGTTTAGGCCGCCTTAATATGTCTTCCTTCATAGCGATTGGTCGTGTGAGGAGGTTTTTGATGAATTATTGTTTTGAAATTGAACTTGAACAAAATACAATGACAAGAAAGCTTTTATGAATGAAATTAGTAAAAACAACTGATTTTTCAGTATTTTTTGGTGATTTCACGCGTATTTAATCAAAGTTTAAATACTTAGTAAGACGCATTTAGTATCAATAACAATTGTCTCGATTTTGACATCGAAGACTAAATTGTTAAGGAATCTTTAGAAAGAATAATTTATAGATCGAATGATGCGGTACATACCCTGATTTTGATAAATGTTTGAATGGTAATGTTCGGATACCAAAGAGGATCACAAAATGAGAAATCAAATGAAAAGTCTCTAAGAAAAATAATGTTGACGGTAAAACATTAATCATTTTATAAATTGGGTTTTGAAAGAAATGAATCTAATTTTTATAGAGATCAGCGTAGAAATAGATAATTAATAACTTTAATTGGTTTGAAAATATTTATACCGACTCAGCAAAGGATTCAGCTTAATAAAATGAATAGTTTTAAAGTTATTATTCGTGTTATTTCGATTGCCTACAAAATTTGAAGTTCAAATCGTTCGACCAAGTTTTATTTCTCCAGCCAAATTACCTTCCAGAAGTTAATAGGATGTTCACACAGTTTAAACTTGGGAACTTTGACTTGAAAGCATTGGTCCGAATCGGACCATTTTTGTCTTTTGTCAAAAAAGATTTGAGATTTTTATTAATTTTTTTTGAAAAATTGTCCTATTCAGTCCGATTATTGTTATTTTCTACCGCTAAGTTGGCGCTCTCCGCCTTTGAAGCGTAGGTTGTGAAATGGATCGTCAGAATTTGTTTCTCGTTTACTGGGGAAACTAAAAGTTAATGACGTTCAATTAAAAGTTATTTTTTTTGTGTTTAATTGCATTTATTTAATGACTTTAAAATCAGTAGAAAGAATATTATATATATATATATGCAGCTATAAGTTTCTAAACTTTTCTAAACTAGGCCTAGTGACTCACTGGTAGTGATAGAACCACACTGTGTGGTCAACATATCTTACGGTCGCGAGACGTCCACCGATCATTTAATTTGCCCAAATTTAGTTAAATTTTAAATTTTCGCTCACCTGTTAAATGTTAAAATGTAAAAAATTAAAAATGTTAAAAAAATTTTAAGATGGAAAAGTTAATAATGCAATCATTTCAAAACGCATATAAAATAAGCTTACACTGCACTTAATAAAATTTTCTATGAGATTATTCAATATTTTCACAAAACACTGTTCTTTGTTTATAATTTGATGTCAATTTCAGCTTTTTAGAATACAAATTATAATGAAATTAAATAATTGAATCAAAAGAAAATTTCACGTTACAAAAAATTATTCTCAAAAATATTTGACAAACAACTTGGTTTCAGAGGACGGAATTTATTATCATGTGCAAGAATCACAAATATAATAGCAGCATAAATTTGACGATAAAAATTTCAGGATACATGTTGATTTGATAGTATGTGAAATTGATGTCACTGTGAAAACATCTTCAAATTAATAAATATCAGTTCCAACGCATCGTTTTTCAATCCATTTTGGAACATTTGAGGGACTAGACCAGGAGCTTTTATCATTAAATAAGACAATTTTGACGAGAATGAGAACCATGGGGAACCCTACAACGTAGTCGATCGGATTTAGATACTGAATATAATGCTTTGTTTAAGGTTGACTCACCTAGGCCTGTCACCTGCCGAGGCCAGATAAGAGCCTAAGAAGGGTATCCAAAACCTGGGATGCCATTCTTAAAAATTTTCTGCGAAATTTCGGGACTTTCGAAATCCGAAATTAACAAATGGTCGGAAATGATTTCATATATCATATTCATTCAAATTACTCGACTAGTTTCGGTTTATTATACCATTTTAAAAAGTAAAATTTTTACAGTTACAAATAGAACGGGAGCAAAACTTCAAAAATAGTTTGGGCGTTAAAAATACAAACAAAATTTTTTAACTGCCCATTTTGGAGAACATTTTGAAAAAATTTTCATCTTTTTGAGGGTTCAGACTGGGACGCATTGTTTTTATAAAAAAACTTCTCAGTATGGCTACGCTCGAAGTAATGTTGAAAATTTCTGGTAATGATTCGAAAATGAGATTGTTAATGCCCATAAACAAGCCTATCTTTTTGTGCAGGTTTCATATATTGGTATGAGTTGTCTCTTTTAACTTCAGCAAGACTTCATATATATATGATGTACTGTTGTTTCATAACTTTGCTGATAAAAAAATATTTTAACATATAAATAATTCTCATAAGTACAAAATGACGCACAACTTGTGCGGCACAAGTGCCTATTGGTGAGAAAATTAATCTTCAGTTTGATTGACGAGGATTTTTAATGGTGGAAAACGGATTCAAAGTTTACAAGCAGCTTAGAGTTAATTTTATAAATATTGTTATATATGTCCTCAATGAACCTGACTAGAACAACATCATCTAGGTACGAGTGCGTATGCAGCATAGTCTAAATGAACGAAGAAAAGGGGAGCGAGGGTGTAGTACTGAGCGAGAATGAAATGCAGTCACGATTTGGGGCGCTGTGATTGGACTATGCTACATACGCACTAGTACCTAGATGATTTTGTTCTAGTCAGATTCTTTGAGGATATAGAAAAAATGAAATAAAAAATTCAAGAATTCTTAACCCTGACACATAAAACGCCATTCGGGGACGCTACCGTAGCGCGTATTACGAGAAAACTAAAAGTGCTTGCAACTTCACTGTTATTTAGTCCTTGAGATTAAGGATAGACCAAACTTTTTATACTTTTTAATTTACTTTTTGACTTTATTAACCCCGTAGAAAAGTAACATTTACAAAGTGACTTTTAACCTATGCAATTCATTTCTGAGAAAATGAGCGACGTCAGAACAAAAATTAATGATGGATGAGATCCAGAATTAAATTTTTTAAATCGTGACTGTCTCAGAAATAACCTGCAATTTTCGGTCTTCAATCTACAGCTGTTTTCCGAAAATAAAACCCAACCTACGCAAATTATCGATCACTTCTGAAGAAATAAAAAGTTACTCAAAAAATCCGATCAAAAATTGAAAATGGAGCAGATTCAAAAAAAAATTTCCTAAAATGTGAGTTACTCAGAAGTAACGTGCGATTTCTGGTCTCTAATCTACAGGTGTTTTTCAAAATGGCTCCGTGTGTGAGGAGGTTAATCAAGTCGGAATAATCTGGTCAACAATAGGTTATATAATATAACTTATATTTCAACTCCGAAATCCTGCAAAATGGAAAAAATTTGATTACATACGTAAATTGATTTTACAAATAATATTTCGGAGAAAATAGGCAGATCTTATGAAATTTATAAAAATAAAATTGTGAATTTTATTAACACGAACGTTCGGTCAATCACGCCATACAAAAAATCAACATTCCAAAGTTCAAATCGAAATTTCACGATCATACAAATTATGTAATTCGGAAAACAAATACAATCCATAAGCGGAAATGCAACTTTTATGTTTTCTAGGTACATGTCCATTCTTTGCCATATATGCAGCAAAATTCAAATCAAGTCTTTAATTTCATATAGGGACCCCATAATGGGGTAGAGATTCAAAATCTAATCCGAACCAAAACTTTCCAAATTCATTGACGAGATATTTTTGGGCCTTAATGGTTGAATAATGATGAAAGTTTTTCTGCTGACTTGACAAGTTCAGACGTAAATATTTTTGTGACTACGATAAAATTTTGGACGAGGCTAGTTTCAGTTTTTCATCCAAATAATCCGGATAATTTTACGCTGTAAAAAACAGACAGAGCCCTTTTTTTCTGAAGCATATAATCTTCAGCAAATATTTGAGATGCGAATAATAGAACAAATTGTATGTATATTATATGCTTTTTCGTGGAAAAACTTATGATGGAGTAAATTCGGCCAACTTAAATTCAAATAAACCTTAGATGTTTTTTAAACGTCCGGAATCGGCAGTGACTCGTGAAATAACATATTTTTCTTTTGGAGGCAACATATTCAAGCATCATTGAATTTTAAAAATGGCTCTTTAGAGTTTCAGAAGATTTCAGATATTTAAAATTGCAAAATCTAATCATTTTTATTAGTTTTGCTAATACTGTATTACACATTTATTCAGATTATCCACAATATCGATCGAAATTACATGTCTTTTATTACAAGAATTCTAAATAAAAATCCTACCTTTCAAAAAATGGAAATCTACAAAAATGATCGAATTTTTTTTACATCATGATATTTTTGTCAAATCGTCAAAAAAAAATTAGCTTTGAATAGTATCTTTTATGCGGTATTAAGATCAACGTATAAAAAAAGAACATTGGTACTACTAATAGTAATATTCCGATTTTGAAAAATTACATAATTTGAACTCACTGACAATTAATAATTTGATGACATTTTGAAAAACTAAATGATTTTCGATGATTTCAACGTTTTTGAAGAGAAAAATTCTCAAGTAAAATAATATGCAATGACTTCAAATTGTCTAATTTTAGCACGAAGTCCTTTTAATAATTCAAAAACAGGGCTCGTAAATTGGTGATCACATTTTCCGTCGAATCTTGTCAAGTTTGCAGAATACTTTTAAGATTTTGTTATTGGATTTAAATTGTATTTATTTGCTCATTGATTGGTACCTTAGAACATACTGTATTTATTTGCTATAAAAAATTTATCTTAGAACAATTCTCTTCAGGTAATGATAAAACAGAAAATTAATTTAGGTCAAAAAAATGACACAAAAATAAAAATGATTGATTCATTAATCTTACTACCTACTACGTACTAGAGATCACGTAAATTTTATCATGTTTAGCCTGTTCGTTGAGGTCAGTTTTTGAGATATAAAGAATCGAAAAAACTGAGAAAGTTCGAAAAATGATGTTTCAAGTGGCGTCGATACTTGAATTAATTCTAAACCATTCTATTTCACAAATTGTCCTATTATAGGATTTGAATATGGGGCCTCAAATAACTCAAGTATCAACAAATCAACTTTTGCCTGGCGCTTCTTGAAACTCACGGTAGATGACAAAATTTGTGAATACCTGGTGTTGTAAAAAAGCAGTGATAGAGTATGATCGTCGAAATCTGATTTATAGATTTTTTGTCAAAATTTTGTCGATTTTCCGAGCCGTATAGTTAAATCGGTATAACTCGCAAACAAGCGTATATATATTTATATTCCATTATCACACTTTGGTTAAGATTTGGGCCCTGTGTAGTTAACGTAGTGTGTTTTCTAGTTATAGGGCCCAAATTTCAAGCAAGATGTGAAAGGGGCATACTGTATGCCGCATACATGTATTAAATATATAATTATTAGAATTAAATTATTATCTTAAATATGATTTTGGCGAGATTGACATATAAACTATACAAAACAATATGATAGGTGACTTAACAATCAGATGCTACAAGTAAGTGCTCAAGATGAATATTATCAACTGTTATCTTTCATTACCTGAAAAATAAAATCCAAATTATGTTGTGAGATATTTTTTTATATTATATAAATATATATAATATATATTTTTTATTTGCTATATAAATTATATAGCAAATAAAAAATATATATTTTTGCCTAAAAAACCGGATAAAATATGTTAACTTATTTGCAATCTCGTGGTTAAAAGTGGCTTAACTAGTTAGTCAAAATTGACGTGTTTTCATCTAAAATGTATTTACCGTAGATAGTGCGTACATCATGAGTCCGTGTGTCATTGCATCAAAAGCAGTGCCAATAAATTCCAATGGTCTACTTTTTCCGCCATTTTTGTGCCAATCTAAAGAGCTCCAAAATGCGACTCTTTTCGACCAGTAAGATTTATTCCAGGTTGCAACGTAATAGTAGTGTTGGATTTGCTGGAGTAATGTTACAATCGGAAATTGTCGGTGATACAAAAAACTTGCGAGAACAGTAAATGCGTCGATGAGGAAATATTGTCTAAATTAAGTTTAGGTTAATAAGTCCAAATTCGAAAGGTAAATTATAGACTAAAACTTTAAATTCTTCATGTTGTTTAATTTTCGGACCTGAACCGTTCGCAAAAAAATAGGCTAACAATAAATTTATTATAAAATTGATTTCATTTACGACGTTTCAGATTTAAGGAAAGAGATCAAAACCTGGGATGCCATTCTTAAAATTTTCTGCGAAATTTCGGGACTTTCGAAATCCGAAATTAACAAATGGTCGGAAATGATTCATATATCATATATTATTCAAATTACTCGACCCCCCTAGTTTCGGTTTATATAATACCATTTTCAAAAGTAAAATTTTACAGTTACAAATAGAACGGGAGCAAAACTTCAAAAATAGTTGGGCGTTAAAAAACAAAAAATTTTAACTGCCATTTGGAGAACATTTGAAAAATTTCATCTTTTTGAGCGTTCAGACTGGGACGCAATTGTTTTTAAAAAAAACTTCTCAGTATGGCTACGTCCGAAGTAATGTTGAAAATTCTGGTAATGATCGAAAATGAGATGTTAATGCCCATAAACAGCCATCTTTTTGTGCAGGTTTCATATATGTGGATGAGTTGTCCTCTTTAACTTCAGCAAGACTTCAATATATATGATGTACGTTGTTTCATAACTTGGCTGATAAAAAATATTTTAACATATAAAAATTCTCATAAGTACAAAATGACGCACAAGTGCCTATTGGTAGAAAATTAATCTTCAGTTTGATTGACGATGATTTTAATGGGTGGAAAACGGATTCAAAGTTTACAAGCAGCTTAGAGTTAATTTTATAAATATTGTTATATATCCTCAATGAACCTGACTAGAACAACATCATCTAGGTACGAGTGCGTATGCAGCATAGTCTAAATGAACGAAGAAAAGGGGAGCGAGGGTGTAGTACTGAGCGAGAAATGAAGTGCAGTCACGATTTGGGGCGCTGTGATTGGACTATGCTACATACGCACTAGACCAGTGATTTGTTCAGTCAGGTCTTTGAGGATATAGAAAAAATGAAATAAAAAATTCAAAATCTAACCCTGACACATAAACGCCATTCGGGGACGCTACCGTAGCGCGTATTACGAGAAACTAAAGGCTTGCAACTTCACTGTTATTTAGTCCTTGAGATTAAGGATAGACCAAACTTTTATACTTTTATAATTTACTTTTGACTTTATAACCCGTAGAAAAGTAACATTACAAAGTGACTTTTAACCTATGCAATATTTTGAGAAAATGAGCGACGTCAGAACAAAAATTTTATGATGGATGAATCCAGAATTAAATTTTTAAATCGTGACTGTCTCAGAAATAACTGCAATTTTCGGTCTCATCTACAGCTGTTTTCCGAAAATAAAACCCAACTACGCAATTTATCGAAATCACTTCTGAGAAATAAAAATTACTCAAAAAATCCGATCAAAAATTGAAAATGGAGCAGATTCAAAAAAAAATCCTAAAATGTGAGTTACTCAGAAGTAACGTGCGATTTCTGGCTCTCTATCTACAGTGTTTTTTCAAAATGGCTCCGTGTGTGGAGGAGGTTACCAAGTCAGAATAATCTGGTCAACAATAGGTTATTATAATATACTTATATTTCAACTCCGAAATCCTGCAAAATGAAAAATTTGATTACATACGTAAATTGATTTTACAAATGATATTTCGGAGAAAATAGGCAGATCTTATGAAATTTATAAACATAAATTGTGATTTTATTAACACGAACGTTGGTCAATCACGCCATACAAAAAAATCAACATTCCAAAGTTCAAATCGAAATTTCACGATCATACAATATATGTAATTCGGAAAACAATACAATCCATAAGCGGAAATGCAATTTTATGTTTTAGCGTACAGTCATTCGCATTTATGTCAGCATATCATGTCAATATATGTCTAGCACAATTCAAATCAAGTCTTAAATTTCATATAGGGACCCATAATGGGGTAGAGATTCAAAATCTAATCCGACCCAAAACTTTCCAAATACATTGACGAGATATTTTTGGGCCTTAATGGTTGAATAATGATGAAAGTTTTTCTGCTGACTGGACAAGTTCAGACGTAAATATTTTTGTGACTACGATAAAATTTTGGGACGAGGCTAGTTTCAGTTTTCATCAATAGCATTATCCGGATATTTTACGCTGTGAAAAAACAGACAGAGCCCTTTTTTCTGAAGCAAATAACTTCAGCAAATATTTGAGATGCGCAATATAGAACAATTGTATGTATATTATATGCTTTTCGTGGAAAAACTTATGATGGAGTAAATTCGGCCAACTTAAATTCAAATAACCTAGATGTTTTTTAAACGTCCGGAATCGGCAGTGACTGCGTGAAATAACAATTTCTTTTGGAGGCAACATATTCAAGGCATCATTGAATTTTAAAAATGGCTCTTTAGAGTTTCAGAGAATTTCAGATATTTAACATTGCAAATCTATCATTTTTATTAGTTTTTGCTAATACTGTTTACACATTTATTCAGCTTATCCACAATACGATCGAAATTACATGTCTTTATTACAAGAATTCTAAATAAAATCCTACCTTTCAAAAATGGAAATCTACAAAAATGATCGAATTTTTTTTACATCATGTATTTTTGTCAAATCGTCAAAAAAAAATTAGCTTTGAATAGTATCTTTTATGCGGTATTAAGATCAAAGTATAAAAAGAACTTAATACTTGGTACTACTATAGTAATAATTCCGATTTGAAAAATTACATATTTGAACTCACTGACAATTATAATTTGATGACATTTTGAAAATTAATGATTTCGATGATTTCAACTTTTTTGAGAGAAAAATTCTCAAGTAAAATAATATGCAAGACTTAAATTGTCTAATTTTAGCACGAAGTCCTTTTATAATTCCAAAAACAGGGCTCGTATTGGTGATCAATATTTCCGTCGAATCTTGTCAAGTTTGCAGAATACTTAAGATTTGTTATTGGATTTAAATTGTATTTATTTGCTCATTGATTGGTACCTTAGAACATCTGTATTATATTGCTATAAAAATTTATTAAGAACAATTCTTCTCAGGTGAATGATAAAACAGAAAATTAATTTAGGTCAAAAATGACACAAAAATAAAAATGATGATTCATTAATCTTACTACTAGAGATCACGTAAATTTTATCATGTTTAGCCTGTTGTTGAGGTCAGTTTTTGAGATATAAAGATACGAAAAACTGAGAAAGTTCGAAAATGATGTTTCAAGTGGCGTCGATACTTGAATTAATTCTAAACCATTATTTCACAAATTGTCCTATTATAGGATTTGAATATGGCCTCAAATAACTCAAGTATCAACAAATCAACTTTTGCCTGGCGCTTCTTGAAACTCACGGTAGATGACAAAATTTGTGAATACCTGGTGTTGTAAAAAAGCAGTGATAGAGTATGATCGTCGAAATCTGATTTATAGATTTTTTGTCAAAATTTTGTCGAATTTTCCGAGCCGTATAGTTAAATCGGTATAACTCGCAAACAAGCGTATATATATTTATATTCATTATCAACACTTTGGTTAAGATTTGGCCCCTGTGTAGTTAACGTAGTGTGTTTCCTAGTTATAGGGCCAATTTCAAGCAAAGATGTGAAAGGGGCACATCATCATGTATTAATATATAATATTAGAATTATATCATTATCTTAAAATAGATTTTGGCGAGATTGACATATAAACTATACAAAACAATATGATAGTGACTTAACAATCAGATGCTACAAGTAAGTGCTCAAGATGAAAATTATCAACTGTTATCTTCATTACCTGAAAAATAAAATCCAAATTAGTTGTGAGATATTTTTTTATATTTTTTATATTTTAAAATATATATATATATATTTTTTATTTGCTATATAAATTATATAGCAATAAAAATATATATATTTTGCCTAAAAACCGTATAAATAGTTTAACTTTTTATGCAATCTCGTGGTTAAAAGTGGCTTAACTAGTTAGTCAAAATTGACGTGTTTTCATCTAAATTGTATTTACCGTAGATAGTGCGTACATCATGAGTCCGTGTGTCATTGCATCAAAAGCAGTGCCATAAATTCCAATGGTCTACTTTTTCCGCCATTTTTTGTGCCAATCTAAAGAGCTCCAAATGCGACTCTTTGCGACCAGTAAGATTTATTCCAGGTTGCAACGTAATGTAGTGTTGGATTTGCTGGAGTAATGTTACAATCGGAAATTGTCGTGATACAAAAACTTGCGAGAACAGTAAATGCGTCGATGAGGAATATTGTCTAAATTAAGTTTAGGTTAATAAGTCCAAATTCGAAAGGTAATTATAGACTAAAACTTTAAATCTTCATGTTGTTTAATTTTCGGACCTGAACCGTTCGCAAAAAAATAGGCCTACAATAAATTTATTCTTTACAATTTTCAATGANTTGCATAATAAATTTATTCTTTACAATTTTCATGAATATAATATGAAATAAAATATCCGAACCGTTATAAACTACTTTTTTATAATAAATTGATTGTTCCACAACTTCGAAAAAATACAAGATTGGTCACGAAAAAAGTTTCATTTCAAATATGTATCTTTTAATTAGTCAAACAACGTTACGACTCGATTTTTGTTAAGGTTTTACAATTTTAGTTCATGAAATACTTGATGCTAGGTGAAATCTGATATGATTTTGGGAGAAAAATATCAAAAGTTTTTTGAAACTTTATGAAACGGCTTACTTTATAGTGACAAAATTTCAGTTTAAACAGTTTAGTGAAGTGCATACGAACCAAGAGACATCCTTTGTGACCCCTAGGGTTGCAACGGATTTTTGAGTTTCGAAAAGAATAAAAACGTAAAAAGGCAAACTTTGTAATTAAACTCAATTTTAATTTTCGCTCTCTAGCGACCCTTATGTTCATAATAAACCCGTAGTTGCTGAAAATTTCACGAGAAGGTCAAATTCAGTGATTGAAGTCTTAATTTGCAAAAAACATTTACGATTAAAATCGAACCGCCGTGTTGATATTAGTAACAAATGTCAAATTATATAATTCTTATTTCGGTGAATTGCTAAAATGAAAAAAAAATTCTGAGAATCCTAGAAATCCAAGAATCCATTTTTTAATTTTTGAAAAATGCGTGCCCACTTTAGTCACACCCTCAAATTATTAAACACCTGAACTTTTGAGTTGTGAGGGGTGAGTCGTGAGAGTAACGTGACGTTACTAACGTCGCACATAAACACTATGATTAAGGCACTGTATTTCACCAATAAAAACCTAAAAGCGGACTCAAACAGACCAATTTACATGATTTTTTAAATCAGTTAAGTTGAGGCTAAAATGATGCGGCACATACCCTAATTTTGATAAATCTTTCAATGGTATTGTTCGGATGCCAAAGAGGATCATACAATGAGAAACCAAATGATAACTCTCTAAGAAAAATAATATCGATGGTAAAATATTAATCATTTTTGTTGGTTGGGTTTTGCAGTAAATGAATTTAATTTGCCTCAGAGATCAGCGGCGAATGTGTTTATACAAAGTATTTGCAGAGCTACTCAGAAATGGCTTGGGTCAGAGTGCAAATTGTATCAACAAGTTCAACAAAATTGGTTTTATAAAAATAGAATTTTTTCAAACAGGGATCGGCAAACTTGAAAATTTTGCTGGACAAGGTCGGACTGGGCCACTTTCCTCTATATCTCACTATCACACAAACGCAATTTTTATAAAATATAGCTCAGCTTTTGCAAATCCCTGATCTCAAATGCTGCTGTCTAGAAGAAAGTCACCGCAAATGGGTAGCCTCGCCTTATAAAATAAATACGAATGTGTTTCTGTACTAAAATCAGACAATTTAACGTTATGACGTTTTTGAATATGATTTTGATGGAAAATTGCATCCTTCGAAAATATCTCATTCTTTTTTTTGTAAAATGAATCAAAATATTCATGTTGTTGCTTGGGATAGGTTTCGGAGTAATGACTCGATATACATATGTATATTTTCAAAATTTTGACTCAAGAGCCCGACAGTCAGATCTAAGACTTAAGGGGGTGGCATCGATGTGGTAGATTGGTAAATTTTTTCAGAGCGATATATATGAAAGTAAAAAAAATGTGAAAACTATTTTTTTTACTTTTCATCTTCAGTAAAAGAGTTTTATTCTTGCAAACATTTATATTTCCAATTCCTCAACATAACTGAGTAACGGTGAAAATAAAAACCTTTTTTCATACATGTAGGGATTCCATTTCCAACTTAATTAACCCGATGTAAGAAATTTTTTCTAACCGATATTAATTAACTTTAGACATTTTCGGTTAGACTCCGCTAATTAGTGGGTTAATCATTATTAACATTAGAAATTTCCTGAATATCAAAGGTTTTTTTCTTGAATAATGGTCAAAAATGACCAAAAATAGAGAAAAACGGCCTTTTGGGAAAAAAATGAGCTTCACTTGCGTTTTATCATCAAAAAATGTCCTGACTATCAAAAGAAATGACGCCGAGTACAATTGAAATTTTATTGCAAATTTTTTGCAAGAATAAAATTTATCAAAATTCAGTGCCAAATGACACAAACCAGTGGTACAAAAAAGTGTTGTAAATTTGTTGATACCAGAAAATTTAGTCATTGATTATGTTTGATTTTTCATGAAAAATTTAAAAAACCCCTGATTAAAAATTTTGGACTTGATTTGCGGAAAATTTTCATAATATTTATTAAAAAGTCGACAAAAAATGACAAATAAAAATTTGAAATTTTCAAATAAAAATACATGAAAAAAAAAAATTAAAATGAATTTTTTGTCGACAGATCTTAATAAAAAAATCAAAAGAAATTTTGGACAAAAAATGCGTAAATTTTTTCATGTTTTAATTTTTTTTGGAATTTTAATGAGCTGGAATACATTAATTCTGGTTTAACTAACGATAATAAGCACAAAAAAATAAACCAACTAATTATTTTCGTGAGTTAAATTGACTCCAGTCTGCCGAGTCGATGCCACCCCTTAAATCGTGTTTAGGAAAAACTCGAGCTTTTTTTCTAATTGACAATTTGAAGCAATAATTTGTTTTGCTGTCTAACGATGTCGTGATTCTTAATATTTTTAGAAAATTTCGACTCAGACGTCAATCGTTTTCGAGATTGTTAGTTTTTTTATTGGTTCCACATTTCGATATTCATTTGTCATAATATTGCGATATTATTTGGCGCATCTCTGACATAATCTTTGACATATTATTGACATATTATTTGACATATTATTTGACATATTATTTGACATATTTTAAGTATATTACTTGACATAAAATATAACACATTTCTTGCCAACCGAAGTCACTCCTTGAAGTATTTTCATTTGTGAAGACATCTGTGTGCTAGGATCACTTGATATGCTGTATCTTGGTTTTCATACTATGTTTTCTGGAACTAAAAATTAAAATTCTGGAATTTGGATTTTTGAATGCAAAAATGTAAATTTTCAACTTCCTTATGCAAAATAAATTTAAATTTCAACTGCCTTGCGCTTTCTGTAAACAACGTCAAAAGTTGAGCTGAATTATTGGCTTTGATGCCTTGACTGAACTTTGTTTTATATGCTCACAAGGGGTTAAAAAATAAGAGACTATCGCATAGATTATACGGTACTTTCAATCATTATTATCAGTCTAACTTAGCATTTCGTGGCATACGGGGCCCTGCGAGGCACGGTGCTTCATTTTGGGATGAATAGTATTTTATCAAATTATTATTATGGATCTAAATAAAAGTAAGGGGGGGCGGTGAATCAACATCGGGAGCACATTTTTTTGTCCGAGGGAAATTTTTTAAATCTTACTCGGTGATTGGTTTAGCGACTTTATTTCCCGTTTTAAGAATTTTTAGAAAAAATGGTTAAGAAGAGCGTTTTCACAGTAAAATTTAAACATATACGTTTTTCTGTGAAGTCATGAAATTTGACCTTTTCGAGACATTTTGTCGTTTAGTCATTGCTACAGGCGTGTTCCTTGGAAATTTCTGCACATTTTAATTAAAAAAAAATATGAAAGAAAAAATTACCTTTGAAAATTGCGACTGAAAGATTATTTTTTGTAAAAAATCGGAAATAAGTCATAAACTGTGGAATTTGTGACGTAATTTAGTTTAACCCCTCAGGAATAAAGTCGCTAAACCAATCACCGAGCAGGATTTAAGAAAATTTTCCTCGGACAAAAAAATGTGCTCCCGATGTTGATTCACCCCCCCTTACTTTCATTTAGATCCATAATAATAATTTTATTTAAGACCATTCATCCCAAAATGAAGCACCGTGCGGGGTAGAGATCTATATTTCATTTTTGTAATTTTTTACTAAATATTCAACTTTAGCCAATCTGCGGAACAGACCTTCCGATTTTCCCGTAAAATTACTTAAGAAAAAGTTACAAGAAAAGTAAATAAATACAAGTGTATATTAAATTAATATTAATTAACAATATTAATATTATTAATTCAGTTTATTCGTTATGTGAAAGGACATATCTAGGGTTCGAACCTGAATAACCAGGTGGCCCTAGTGAAACTAATATGAATATGCGATTTCACACCAAGGGTTAATCAGTGCCAAAAAAAGTTGAAAGATAACATTTTTGCATCCATAATTCAAATTCTAAAATTTTAATTTTTAGTTTCAGAAAACATAGTTTGAAAACCAAGATACAGCACATCAAGTGATACTAGCACACAGTCGTCGTCACAAATGAAAATTCTTCAAGGAGTGACTTCGGTTGGAAAGAAATGTGTTAATTTCTTGATCCTCTTCTTATTTTATAAGAATTTAATGATTCACCCAAAAAGTTTGTTAAAGGGGGTGACATCGGTCTGGCAAGGAACGAGGCAACTGACCCGACATTTTTGCTCGACCCTATTTTGTAACAAGAAACAGCGATCAAGAGTCAGTGAGCTG
>SCLH01000934.1:0-57435 GCA_004367855.1 Oikopleura vanhoeffeni | reverse complement strand
GTTTGCAAGAATGGACACTTTTATTGAAAATAAAAAATAAAAAAAATAAATTTTCACATTTGTTTTCTTTCATATGTACCAATCAAATTCAAATGTACCAATCTTCCACATCAGTGATGTGACATCACTGCTACCCCCTTAATCTGTATAAAAGTAATAAATAAACTAATTGTATTCAGGGCTTATTCGAACTTAACGGGTCCTTCGGAATACTTGAAAAACCAAGAGTTTTTATTTATATCTAAGAAATTTATTTGGGTCATGACTTATGACTAGGGTTATACAGTATAGCTTATACCCGGGGCTAAAACTATCTTGTAAACTAAAAAGTTAATGAATGAATAGAAAAAAATAACTTGCGCAGAATTTGAAGAGAAAATTTAGCCTCCCAATCTCCCCTAAGGTTTTTATGAGGTTTAATAGAAAGCCAAGAATAAAGCAGAAATTTTATAACGCAAAATTTGCCAGCTATAATTTTTTTGGATTATCAGCTCTTTCGCATACACATTTTCATCAAAATTGACCAAAATTTTTTTTAAATTCCTAAACTGTTTTTTTTCAAAATTTATTCTTGAAAAATAAAGATTACCGTTGTTTCAACCCGATCCTTTCCATTCCAAAAAAAAATAACTGACAAGTATACAATTGTAGTGCGTTACAAAGCGTCTCAAAGTATTTTTTTAATACTCCAATTGTGACCACTAGGGTGCTCGAAGAAAAATTTTCAATCGTTTTTTTCGAGGAGGTCACCCCATGAGCCTAAATAAATTTCTCTGGCATTTTTAATTTTGCAGATAGTGCTCCCGGATATTACCCTACTTATGACTCATAAGATAACCAGCGTGTCCACTAATCAAGTATAAGCCAAAATCAGGAAATAACAGTTAATTTTCCACATTTAGTTGTTTGTGCAAAATTTTCCAAAGAATAATCATTTTTTCAAACAAAAAGTGTGCCTTTTACACTAATGAAACGCCGAAAAACATGAATCAATCTTCTATCTGAATACAAATTGCAAAATAATTATATGTGGCTTTTAAATAATTTAACTAACGACAAATGAATATTTTGCAATGTTTTGTATGCAACTAAAGTTATTCGATGAATATTTCTTTATTTAAAAGAAACGTTTCGGTTTATTATATTTTCAAGCTAAAAACTATAAGTTATTAAATTCATGATTTTGAGAATCTAAGTCACATACATGTACACCAACTAACCAGTTATGGAAACCCCCTGTAATGGAAACCCATTACCATCTAATGAAAACCCATAACCCTTTAATGGAAACCCATTACCATTTATGAGTGAAATAAACTCTGTTTTTGGTGTTGAATTTGCTTAAAACTCTTTTTAAAAGTTTGTTGATTTCGGTTGCCCTAAAATTGATCCCTGAACATGTAATTAAAAAAAACTCAAAAATTTTCAAAATAATTTTCAATTTTTCGGCTGAAAACAACTTTTCAAATTTTGACAAAAATACCATGTAATGGAAACCCATTACCCTGTAATGGGAACTCATGACCATCTATGGAAAGCTTTTTTTTTCGGGAAAGTGGGTTTCCATAAATGGTTAGTTGGTGTATGTAATACATGCTATGTATATGTATATTTTTAAATTTTCTTGATATCCTCGAACTTAAAAATTAGTTCGACCGCAAAACAATTTTATTTAAAAAAATAACACAAATAACGAATCTTTGTTTTTAACGTTTCTGGCCTTGTGATAACGACTTGACGTTTTTTATTCTAAAACCGATTTTCGCAAAAAAATTGTTATTTCAATTTTTTATTTTTAAAACTTGTAGGCTACAAGTTGTAGCTGATTGAATTGAAAATAACCAAAATATGTGCACAAATAATTTTATTAGTAATCTTTATAAGTAATTTTTTTAGTAATTTGCCCATTTTCTAGTTTTTGAAAAATTCTAGATTACTGCTAAACTTGACTGTATGTATTTTTACTTAAAAAAACTCATTATGTTAAAAATTATGTTTGAAAATGAATAAACGAAAACGTCCACAATGTGGACTCCACATGCCTAAAAATAAATAATTGTATGTTAACTAAATTTCGAATTGGATTGGAAGAAAAACATTTGAGCCCAATGTTCTGTATTTTTTAAAGTGATTTGAAGATTTCTATGCAACTAATTATACGTATAATAATTTTTATAGCTATAATAAGTTTCTTGCTTGGTTAGAGTTCTTGAAATGATTTTTAAACATGAATGTGATGTCTGATAGTCTCAACCATGTACAATTAAATCACACTTAAAATGCCATGAATTTGTAACATTATCTTGAAAGTAAAATTTAACTAATTGAGGCTTCGACAAGTCAAGTCAATTTATAAAATTTAAAATTAAGGCATCAGAATTTTGATTTATTGATAATATGACGTCAAACTGGGTCGTGCTTACTGAACCCAACTTTAATACACCTGTGATGCATACTGGTAGTATATTGCATATGATGCAGTCTCATTGATGCCTGTCGCACAACCATGTTTAAAGATTGGCTACAAAACTGGAAATTACAACCTACACATATCACGCATTTGTAGTTCAACTTAAAATCATATAAATTGATCGCTTAGTTAACTTGGTATCATTTGACTTTTGATGCAATACCATTAATATTTAATTGATATAATTTCTCGTCAGATAAGATTCCAATTCAGAAAAATCAGATGTGCTCAAATATAGGGGAGGGGAGGGGGGATTACAAGGGAGGGTTTTAGTTGCCATCTACTGTATGTTATGTCTGACATATGTTTCTCTTCAAATTTTATTTTAATTTTCGTAACCACCTAGCTAGTATCAGTCAGATGATTGCTGCTCATATCTGCTCATCATGTGACTAGAAAACTGACGATCATATTTATTACGGTACTTGCTGGGCCTTTTTAGCCACCAAATTTTTAGAGAATTCGGCTTTTGAAAACGACTAATCCGATTAAGTTCTTAAATAGCTCAAACTGAGCAGAAATATCTAGGAAATAATTAATGAAAATGGTCCGAATCGGACCATTTTTTTCTGAAATTACTGAAATTGTTTAATTATCAGTTTTTGTTAAAAAATTGGAATGAATGGTCTGATTCGGACCATTTTTTCGTAAGTTTAAATAAAAAAATTATCTAAATATTTGTGCTCAGTTTGAACTATCTCAAAACGACATCAGATGAGTCGTTTTCAAAAGCCGATTAATAAACAAATTTTGGCTACAGAAGTGGCTAAAAAGGCTCAGCAAGTACCGTAATAAATATTTCAAAATACAAGTCATCGGTTAAAGGCAACTTTCTCCTGCCAAGCTCGGTTCATAAAACTTTCAAATTCTTAGAAATAAACCTTTATAATTGAAGTCAATTTCTTAATTTATTAACTTGTGGGGATTTTGACATAGACAATGTTATTATCAACATGGCAATTGCATTTTAAAGGTAACTTATTCGATTATTACAATTGAAGCATAATTAAAAAAGGATTATCACTTTTATTCAGAAAATTTCCTCAAGTTGTTTATATATTTTAGCAGAATTAAACATAAATCTAAATATAAAATAAACCACATCGAATTCTTTAGTCGATAACACTGTGTCACGTATTGATATTTAGCACAAATTCTAAGGTATGATAGTATTTTGGCTATATCGTTTTCTCAACGGAACTCCATCTCAAAAACGTTTACTATCTCTATAGAGCGTGTTCAAATCCCAAAGATGTCGTCTTTAGACTTAAAAGTGATTGTCTTAGTGATTGCTTGAGTGATTACACACCGATCTCCCAATATCAAGCATCCTTGCTTAATCATACTTAAGACAATCACTTAGGACAACATCAAGTGGATTCGAACACGCGCTATAAAGATAGTAACGTTTTTGAGATGGAGTTCCGTTGGGAAAAGGATATGCAATTTCGCCAACTTTGGTGTATTTTTCTGATGTAAGAAAAAAAAAATTTTTTTGAAATAATTTTCTTATACACATATACGTAAGATGATATTTCTGAGCAATTACTGCTTCTCTCGTCCCCCAAAAATAAATACAACTCTGGAAAAGTTGATATATAATTAATATAGCCGAAAACCTATAGCCGAAATACTTTCTTACCAAATTCTAATTCTGTTGCAGAATAAAAGTACTTTTTATTGAATTTTCACTTGTTCAACTAAGCCTCTTAAAACGTCTATCATTTGATCATCATCTTGTGTGCAGCCTGGTTTGGATAATTTTTAAGATTTATTTTATAATGACTTGAAAATTCGTCATAAGTTCAATTGACACTGTCTGGAATTCAGACTCAGAATAAACGAGTAAAAAGTTTCCTGTAAATTAACAACTCGAATTTTTGTATTCTCATAAACAAGTTAGTGAGAGTGAAAAATATCAATAACAATATTGATAAAATTGATTCAACCAAACATTTTTTCAACGGTGAATATAACTTAATAACATTAATGAAATCGGGGCTTGCAACATATTCCTGATTTGAAACCCTCTTCGACATTCACGTCAGAAAACTCAAACCAGTGCAGCTCTAATTGACTAATTCAAATGTGATAAAATAAGAAATTATTCATGTTATAATCATAATTTAAGCCTTGTAATGAGGCTCATGCAAATCTGCTTGTAGTGTGATAAACTAATTTGATAATTGTCCAAATTGGCTGTTTTTAAAATAAAATATAATTATATTAGTTTAATAAAATATATTCTAACAAAAAGTTCTGAGGCTCAACTGGCTTTAATCCGATCAGCGGCGCCAAGGAGTCAACGATGAGGAAGTATAAAAAGAAGGTTTTACAATCAAATTTTACTTTTTCTATAAGATCTCATAATACGAAGCCACCCAAGGTAAAATTCTACAATAATCTGATTAATTGCTTGATGGAGTCCATCAGATGGACTTTTTTAATAAGAATAATTTTTCAATATCTATTTTGAAGATTGTGAAATGAATTCTAGATTGAAGTGATCAGTGAAAAATAGCTAACGCTGAAATCAGATTAAAGTAAAATATTCAGTGGAAAGAGTTTCACCTTCATAATTTTTGAAGTCTAATTGTGGACAGATCAGATATAGCAACTTTTTAAACTCGATCTTTGTTCAAAATTGTTGGGGAATATCCATTAGCTCAAAAGTTTTTGAACAATGGGGCTGTCGCCGTGGTCAACCGAGGTTTATCAATTCTGAAATCCTCAATATTGATTCAAAAAGGATTTGTTTTGGTTAATCAAAAATCAAAAATATTTTTGGCATTATTGATAAAGTGTTAAACAACTAAATGCATCAAAGTTGGTTTTTACCAAATTTAAAAATCGAGCTTTTGAGCTAGTCTTACTGAAATCAAGATGACCATGTTATTCAATTGTCTGTTATTAGAAAAATGCAAACAAAGGTAATACTTTAATTTGCGACAAAGTTGTAGTAAAGGAAACTTGGCATAAAGAATGATTGAACATAATTATTTTGATGATTTTATTAGAAATTTTATGGTTTTTATTGAACCCGGAGCTCAAACCGTTGAGAATTCTAAAATTCCAGAAATGTCCAAAAACTTTAAATTTTTCCGAAATATAGCCGAGTGTACTATCTCGTGATCCAAGAGTTGCACCATTACATCGTACTTCTTCGGTCGTACAGTACGACCCGTACTTCTTCGGTAGCTGTGCGGATTACGCACTTTATGCTGTAGGAGAGTTAAGCTTAACCAAAAAACATAAACGACTAGTTTCGGAAAGATAACTTTGATGTTTTTCAAAGGAAACTGACAAGATAACCAACATTTTTATGTTCACGAGGATCTATAATCTGTGTGGTTATGTGTGATGCCAGAATTTTTTTAACAAAATAATGAAGCTATAAGTATGAAGTCATCTGAGGCTCCATTATTTAATTATGCGAAAAACTGATTTGGTTAAATTTGAAATCTCATTTCGCTGAATTCAAAAAACCCATTTTGCGCTCAAATATAATTCTTTATCAAGTTAGTTTATTTTTTACAATCGATAATGGAAGTTTGATTGAAACGTAGCATGTCAATTATTCGTTTTTGGGCCTGAAACAACTTATTTTGGTTGAATTTCGAAAAATGGGCAATTATGTACAATTTAATGATCTGTTAATGTCTGACATGCATATTTTATCCCAAAAATTCTATTTTTTCGAAATAAAAAACACCGCTATATTTCGATCAGGTGACAACCAAGAAAAAATTTCATATTTATTTTTTGAATTTCGTTCATTATTCGCCCTTTAGAAGTTTCAGAACAATCCATCGAGTATTTCAATAGGTAAATTTTAATGGTCGACATGATACCGAATAGGTATTACCGTTACGGTAAATTAAACAATCTTAAGGGTATCCCTGCCCCTAATTTGACATTTTCTCGATGAAATATTAGCCAAACAGAGCTTCAAGGATATAATTCAGATTAGCAGTTTGTAGAACAGCCTTCATCTTGCGTGACACATGTGTCAAAACTTTTTTGCATGAATACACTCCCAGACACATTAGCAAAACAGGGAGACCTAAGCGAAAACTGAAATTCTATCTCCTCTGAGGTTATATTTTGAAAAAACCTTCAATTTATCATAACCTGCATAACTAGTATACAAAACTTCCGTGGAAGCGTTTTTGTCGATAAGTCTTTATTTTTTCTAGAATATGCGACAGACCGTCCTTTTTTTGACATTTTTCATCGGAAATTCTATCTCCTACGAGGTTATATTTCAAAATTCACCCAAATTTTTGCAAAAGGAAGCTCAAAAGAAAGCTGGAAAAACACTGAAGAGAAAGTGGGCCTACGACAACCCGATATTTTGAAGTTTTAGTGGTCAAATTGACACAAACTAACTTTTGCTTTTTTAACATAATTTTGAGAAAAATACTTAGAAAAAATCGAAAAAACGCAAAATTTTCGAAATTTTTTTTGTTGTCATTTGGGTTTTTTATGCGCTCAAAACATAACAATTGATTTGTGCATTTTTATGACATAATAACTGCAGAAAATGTAGGAGCAGGGATACCCTTAAGCAGAACAATCATATTTGAATGAATTTTAAATGAATATTTAACGATTGTGAAATTACTTGAAACAATTGACCATATTTCACGTATGCCGATCGACATGGTCGACACATTATTTTGTCGTTTTTTTTAAACAATGCTTTGAAAAATAATCTAATATGGCAACGTTTTATTACAACTTTTCTCGATATAAATGTTAAGAGCAAAGCCTACTTCTGAGAAGTTCGACATCGAGTTGTCACAGATGTGTAGGAATAATTTAAGTTTTAAGAATTTATTACTTAAACGCAGTCTTCGAGAATCGATAGATTGGTTTGAACAAAAATATATAGAAAGGAAGGAGAGTCAAGCTCAAACAATCGTCAAAAAATGTTTAAAATTGAACAGTTATTACTTATGACATATCTTACAATCGGAATTTCATCCAATATTGTTCAAAAACGAGGATTTCAAGGAAGAGATGATTTTTATGATTTAATGGACGAAGAGCAAATTGACCTGAAAAATCCAGATTTAATGAAAGAAGGAAAAAATCAATATGGAATGCTATCATCGCCAGGAAGTAAGTAGAATATGATTGCGAGATACAAGTGAAAGAATAATTATCGAATTTAATTAGTTATAGAAAATGACGATTAATTTTGTGCGTTCTTCACTCAACATTTATCTTGTACAAATTATTTTTGATTTTTTGAGTCATTTATGTTCTTTCGATGCAAAATTAATCACAAAAATTACGATCAGAGTTCAGTTGTGAAACTAGTTTAGTTTAATAATTTCAGAGACAATTTTTAAATTTATTTCTGTTTCAAATTTATTGAACAGATTTTTAATTAAGCGAATTAAGAGGTTTTAACTCACTATCTTAGAACCTGATTCATGGACCATAGTCCATGGGTTTTGATTCATGGTGTTTGCTTCTATGTAGTTTTGTGGAGCTTGTTTTTCATGAACAGTTATTGTATTCATTCTTATTAAAATCGAATAAGAATTACTCAGGCGGTTCTTGCAAATTATTCAAAATCTCGATCACGACCTTGTATAAAATTTGCAATTATAAAGCTATCAAAGCAATTCATGATAGCAAAGCTGGCAGCTTTAAGCTGCATATTTAAGATTCTATTCGTTCTTGGCCAATAATAAATGTGTACATTATACAGTGAATGATTTGTAATTGGCGTGAAATGTTCTCTTTAAATCAAAGCAAACGATCATAAACAATTTAAGTGTGCCAAAAAAGTTAATCATCTCACTTACCAAAAAATTATTCCAGATTTAAAAAATTGGTGAGACATAAATGTTCGAAAGCATCTTCTGAACGAATAAGCTGAAATTCGTGATATGTTTTCAGCCCAATAAAAGTAATATAACTAGAAATTGCATGAAAATGATGCACTTATGGACCATAATTTTATGGTTTAATGTGCGTTTGCTGAATATCGCTAAAATAAATGAAATTAAAAATAAATGGAACTTTCTTGAGTTTGTTTCGATGTTTTGCTAGCACGAATTAGACCAAATGAAAACTTTGGTCTTTGCCCTTCAAAACACAAAGTGCAAATGAAGTTTTTTTTTAAATATCTGAAAGTTGATTCAATACATATCCCTTATTCACACTTTTGTTAATATCCNGGCCTTACTACTTAGAAACACACTACGTTTGCTAATCAGAGCCGGAATATTAACAAAAGTGTGAATAGGGGATATATTGAAAACTGTAAAAGACCGTTTTAACAAAAAATTTAGGAGTCAATAACAACTTTCTGAAAGACATGTTCGATTTTCTAGAAGAAGACCCAGCTGAATTTGCAGATCTGTTCGAAAGACCTATTGATGAAAAAATGGATTATGACGGTGATGATTCCTTTGAAGATTTTTTTAATGGATTTTATTCTGATATGTAAAATAAAATAAGTTGCAGGATGACAATTTTAAATCAAAAAACTTTTGAACTAAAAAATCTGCTGAAATAAACAAAGTGAAAACGCTTAGAAAAGTTTATGGTTATCTAAGGGACTCAATGCAAACGTCAGCAGTGCTGACTCAGCACCTTTTATATATGTATTCACAAATATTATTTATACTGGTTTTCAAAAAAAATTTATGCTGATCACGAATGAATTTCGAAATCGAAGATGTCTTTTTTGGTAACAAATGATGACTTATTTTTACTCACAAAGAATATTTATTTTGTCTTTTTATAAGAGTATAAAATTTTTCGGCAATTTTAACTTCTTATTTTTATACTGAAATCAAATTATAGTCGAAACCATTTTATAATTGAAGATGGTTTATTTCCCGAAGAGATATATATTGGCCCTTATGGGGATGTTGGCAACAATTAATGTTTATATAAGGGGTCAGTAATTATAGAAGACTATAAAAAGTGGGGCAGAAATGAATTGAAAACTCGATCGTTTTAGTAATAAATTACATTCGTTTTTCGGCTTATGGATACTGTTCACTCTGGGCCCACCGCTGATAGCGTTGGTTGAATACGTGTCTCTGATTGGCTGTAATTTTGCTTTCCTTACAAAATGAAAGGAGACGATGAGTAATAACTTGCGCAGCAGATCGCCGCGCATCGAGTTGATCCTATTTTTTCATAATATATTGGAGGTACTTAATGACGGATATTCTTTTATCAAGGGAACTCCATCTCAAAAACGTTTACTATCTCTATAGCGCGTGTTCGAATCTCACTAATGTTGTCTTAGTGATTGGCTTGAGTATGATTATAGGCAAGAGTGCTTGATATTGGGAAGGCTAAATGTGATCGGTGTGTAATCACTCAACCAATCACTTAGACAACATTTAAGGGATTCGAACTTGTGCTATAGAGATCGTGAACGTTTTTCAGATGGAGTTCCGTTGATAAAAAGATATCTCTTGTTCACATTTATGTAAATCTAGACAGCTCAATAGGCAATTATACCTCGTTTTTTTCTATTGAGCTGCCTAAATTAACATTGGTCTGAGCAGGGGTTATTCGGATCACAAAGTCTGTGACACAGACACCCAGAGGACAGATCCTGAATATTTGAATGAAACAAACAACGCGGGATACTAGCATCCAATCAAAAACCCTGAATTGCAGAATAGGCCGATTTCATTGGTCATATTTGGAAGGGATTAACCAATCAGATGCTCAGATTCAACATTTTTCAAATATTCAGGATCTGTAATCTCTGTAATGATACCTTTTGAATGTTCCAAAAAGTTTTTCAAGGTTCACTCTTACATTGCATCATTTAATTTAACTAGAACTATTTCTATTTAGTTTTTTGTCGGAATTTAAAGGTTGTGAGGGTGAGTCTTACATAGTGACTGTAAGATGTAAGTGCTTTATAACAAACTAGATTTTTTGCAGTTTGGTGGGTCCTTTAAAAAATGTTAAAAATGATAGTTAATTTTTTAAGGCGGTAAGTGAAAGCATGAAATAGTACTTACCGATAATAAATGCGACCGAAATGATTGGCAGAGTATTCTGAATCGGAGAGAATTATAGAAGCTATAATTTGAATTATTTTCAAGTGTTCTTAAATAGAAAATACATGTTATGAGCTGTTATGTAAATTGACAAAATTTACAGAACACCAAAAGTGAATGAAGTTTAAATCAAGGTTATAAAAGCCTTTTCTATTTAAGAAAAATTCATAATAGAGGTTTCCGTGTAATTAAAGTAACTTTATTCGAATCCTTGAAAAGTTGAGAACTTTAAAGTTAGTTTGTTAGATATCAGCCGTATTTTGAAAATTCAACCAAAAATTAACAAAAAGGCAATAAAGGGATATATATAGGCTTTGGTGCCTTGGCGGAACTCTTTTTCTGTGCTCACACGGGTTAAAGGACTGTCCTTTGCATTTTCTTGACTCATTTTGAGACAACAAATTTCAAAAAGATGCGAAATTTAGAAATTTTGAAGTTGCAGTAATAGTTGAAAATGCAATCGAAGTTTGTTTAACAAAATTTGTACAAAATTCGCCAAGACAGTGCAAAAGAATTGCGAAACGTGGCTGTAAGAAAATAAACAAAAATGAGAAATCGTTGAAAAATATATTTCCTGAGGAAAAATTTTCGTCTAAGTTTAAATTTTCAACTTCGCTCAAATTTTTGCAAAAGCTAGTCAAAAACAAATTTAAACCATTGAGGGTCGTTTTTACCAAATTTTGACGGAAAACTCTAAATTTGAATTTTTCAAAGTCATGTGAAAAAATTTAGCAAAAAAAATATTCTTCGATTTTTTCGACAGCATGCCGAAAAGTAAACCAAGATAACACTGAAGAGGAAGTTAGCTTACGTCACCGCAATATTTTGAAGTTTTAGTGGCTAAATTAAGACAAAAGTTATTCTTATACTTTTGAAAAAATACTTGGAAAAAACTTAAATTTCAAGAAAATACTTGGAAAAATTGAAAAAAAACGTAAAATAAAAATTTTGAAAAAAATTTCCGAAAATTTTTAAGGGACATTTTAAGACAATCAATTAAAATCTGACCTTAAGAAAAATGAATGATATTTGATAGGCAATATCGTTCCCGTTTATTCTGACCCCGAACTTAACATAACACGAATGAATATGAATATTGCAGTTGTTGGAATGGTTAACGTCACCTATCAGAATGAGCAACTTAATGAATAGGTTATAAGATGAAGTTTAAATATTTATTTCAAATGACGGAAATGACGGATTTTGCTTAAAGATTAAGTTTAGCTGTCAATATTTTAATATCGTGTGGTGAAATATTTTTAATAATTTTTAATGACGTTTTGAACTAAATTATTAAATCTTCATCTTATAAAAGAAACCAAGGGTTAGTGATCATGAATAATTAGTATCTATATCCTAAATAGACTTAATCGTATTTGTGAGAAAGAGAGGCGTGTCGGCTCGAGCTGATGGCGCTCGAGATTGACACATCAAAATGAAAAGACGGCCTCGAGCAAAAAGAAATACTCGAGGCTATCTTTGGTTCATCGCCAAATATACTAGACTCGAGTCAACTTGCTCAGCTCTGACACGCTCCTACCTACGCTCTTGCTCACAAATACGATTACGTCTATTTGGGATATGGACCATATTCAATGGTACTTAGAACTGATAATGCAAAAAAAACAATCGACTTCAAGCTTTTATCGCGGTGCGTAAAAGTTAATAACTGTGAGTTAAACCTCAGTTGATCCTGAAAATGAGGGTTATGTCTATAGCGCGTCTTCGAATCCCACTGATGTTGTCTGAGTGATTTTGTTAGTGATTGCCTCAGTTATTACTTAATAAACTGAGGCAATCACTAACACAATCACTCAACAACATCATGGGATTCGAACACGCGCTATAGACATAACCCTCATTTTCAAGATCAACTGAGGTTTTAAAAAAGATATTGACAAAGTTATACAGTGTACTTTAAAAGTAAGCATATTTTACATCATTGGTGAGTCTATTATTATTATTTTATGACATCATTTATATTTAGGCAGCGCACCGGCAAGCGCAACAACCAAACTGAAAGCTTTCGCGAGTTATATTTAACATTACTGGGGTTATTGAAAGGGAAATTAAAAACCGCACGAGCGTTACCGCAACAAAATTCGGGTTTAGACAAATTTACTAATGTTTGAATAAGTCTGAAGGAAAAAATTTTGGTCATTTGATTGAAAAACTTGACCATCGAAAATGGCGAAAATGGCCAGCAACCATTTTTTATTTGCCTATTTTGGGTAAAATTTCACGGACCACAATTTGTACGTAATGGGATTTCTTGCGCACGATGCGGTCCTGCTCAAACCGGCAATTTAAAATTTTGACCGCCATTTTAACCAGTAAAAATCCCCCAAAATTATTTTTCTGCCTTTTTCAATTTTTCGCGCTGTGATTTGGTCCTTGATTTTTGTTCGCATTTTAAGGTGAATGGCGTCATTTAAATTATAATTTTTGCACGGTTGCCTATATCTCTTATTCACACTTTTTTAAATATCCCGGCCCTGATTAGGATACGTAGTGTGTTTTTAAGTAGGAGGGCCGGGATATTTACAAATGTATGAAAAGGGGATATATGAAAAGGGGATGTATGAAAAGGGGATATTGTATTAATTAGTTGTATCAATTTTTTTCTTATTTAATCATGAGCTATCCAAAGATTCCAATTGAGATGATCGTTCATTTGAGTTTTTTGCTTAGAATATTAATAATATATTTAATTCAATGATAACAAAAAATATTTATTACCTCGAAAAAATATTCATCTTGAGTTAGACCAGCAAAAAGCTGATTCGGTAAATGACACTTGTCAAAGTTCAAATATACAATCATCTCAAAGACAAGATGGACCATTCAGATATTCAAACAAACAGCAAACTTTGCTTATGGGATGTTACTATTATGGATAGGAAAAAACTGAAACAAGATTTATGACTCAGAGTCATTGACTCTATAAAAACATTGATGATGTTCAGATTATTTCATTTAAGTTATGGACGTTGTCAAATTATAAATTTGCCAGGAATTATAATTTATACATGTTACAAACTGTTACTTACTATTCTTATCGTGGAAAGTATTTTGAGTGGTTTAAGTTATTTAATACAAAAAAACGAGCTTTTTCTCACCGCTCAAACCGGCCTCCCCGATTAGTATGGTACAATCGAAAATTAAACAGGAAAATCTATGTTTGTTCTTACAAGAAGGTCCTTCTTAGAAGGATTCAAAAAATAAAAATATGGCCTATAAATTATATTTATATATTTTCAAATGAATTTATTTTTGTTCATTATTCATTATCAAAATCGTACAAAATTTACTGTATGGCTCATATTAATTCGATTATACAGTTTGATTTATACTGTATGCAGCATAATGTTTGCCACAGTCGTTATGTCAGAAATTCATTCAAGTTTTGAAAAATAAGTATCAAAAGTTAACTAAACAGTCTTTTGAAATACTGCCAGACATTTAAACAGTCTTACACTTACTTTCTCTGTAATTGAGAACATTTTTGAAAGGCCATAAATTCTGAAACCGTAAAAATGATCAGTTCAATAATGAGTTCAATTTCGGAGACAATTTGTCTTTAACTGTCTGATTGTCAGACTCTGACATTATCCCGAAAACTGTTTTTATATGAATTTCACCAGGTTTATACAGGATGACAACTGTGTGTTCTAATTAGACTGTACAATATTGATGTATGATTTAAGGAGGTGGTCGTCGCAAAATGAGTCTGTTTTATTTAAATGCCTTTTTTATCAGAAAATAAAAAATTACAAGCATTTTCGTGGGTGTTTTATTCTGATACATGGTCAGGAAAGCACTTTTTGATAAGTTCAAAAATATTTCGTATGGAAAAAGCTAAAATTTCTTGATTTTTGGAAAATAAAAACACGATTTTGAGAAAACTGAGCGAGAAATTCGGACAAAACTCTCTCTACTAATCTGGTCGGACTCTTTAACTGCAGATTCATGTAGGTTTCGAATTACTGTTTTTGGTGATACTGACGCCAAATCCAAGAATTTTTATTGAAACGCACTATATCGCTTTCAGAGTAATCAATGGACGCGTTCCGTTTATTTTTTGCGTCCGCGACCTTTCGTTCCGCGTTCCATTCCGTTCCGCAGCCTTGCGTTTCCGCGTTTCCGAACGTTCTGTTTGGTTAAATTATTTATAGCCATTTCATTGATATATTTTGAAAATATGAAAATATAGGATATTAACTGATAGGATTAGAGTGGCCGCAGTGGGACTATTTTTGGGAAGGGCTAAAATTGAGAAAAAATGAAGATATTCATTTTGTAGGAAATTTTACGGAGAATTTTTTTCGTATTTTTTTATGAAAAATTCAACAATTTTTGGCGAGTTCTGATTGGTCGGAAAAGAAAACTGCCAGAAGTGGGTTTTGACCCCGGAAATGGAATTGCAAGGTAAAGTTGAAATTTAAAAAATCAAGAAATATTTATAGAAATTTAAATCTAGAATTTTGAAAAATAAATAAAAACGGAACGTCGGATTCCGTAAGAAAACCCCCGTTCCGTTTTGTTCCGTCCCATTTGATACTCTGATCCCTTTATTGCCCTCTGGCTTTTATCTGGGCCTGCTCACGTTCTGTCCGGTTGATTTAAGATATGAATCATTGTTGTACCTTGAAAAGTCAGAGAGATGAAACATCTTGAAAAAATAATGCCGTAAGTTTTGTAAGCACATTTCTGATTTGACGAGTGATCTGTCACTTTCGAATTTTTTTATAAGATTTTTGTTCAAATATATCAGAGAGAGGCCATTGAAAACCCAGTTTTTGCTTTTAATGCGACGACCGACTCTTAAAGACTTTAAATTAAAAAACACTATCCTGAAGATGCTAAAATGATAAAAGCGAAACGTAGTTAAAAAAATAAATTTGAATAAAAAATTAAAGATTATTATTCTAGATTATAAACTTGTTTCAATTTTTTCGTAGATACTTCAGCACTCAAATACCTGCTGGATATTTATCGTTCAAATATGGTTTCAGGAAAACAGTTTAAAAAAACTGATGTGTAGAATCTACAAGAATCTACACTGTAGATAGTAATTTTGACAAAGAAAATGAAGATCTTTCATTTTGGTGAACTAATAGTCTTCAATTTTTGCGTGCAACTCAAATTTTTAAAAATCATGTCAGTTAGCATTTACGAGAACAAACAAAATATCAATAATTTTTATTATCAAACTTATTATTTAAAAAACAATAAATATTTAAACTACTGGTTGAGTTATCTGTTTTGTATGGCTTTGAGAGGATAACTCAACCAGTAGTTGCTGAAGTAACTCATGTTTAACAAAACGATACCCACTATTTTATGATACCCTCTGGTCATTTTTAGCCAATATTTCTAAATAATTCGGCTTTTGAAAACGACTCATCTAATTAAGTTCTTAGATTGCTCAAACTGAGCACAAATATATAGATAAAAATACATTTGAAAAAATGGTTCGCATCAGACCATTGTTTCCCATTTTTTTTAACAAAAACTAATAAATAAACAATTTCAGTAATCTCAGAAAATATTCAAAAATGGTCCGATTCGGACCAATTTTTTTATGTCATTATTCACTTGATATTTGTGCTTAGTTTGAGCTATCTAATAACTTTATTGGATGAGTCGTTTTCAAAAGCCGAATTATATAAAAATTTGAGCTGAAAAAGTGGCAAAAAATGACCAAGGGCCCTGTAATCGATATAATCAAAGCTATAAATTAGAAAAAAATTCAAAAAAGGCCTCATGGATTGATTTCAGCTCTACTGTGTATAAGTGTATAATTTTCCATTAGCCAATTCCAATCAAATAGTAGGCTCTTATGTTACGATAATTTGCTAAAATTTGAAGATAGTAAGATTTTTTTCTTTTGACTTTTTTGACAAAAATCGAAAATTGAACCTTGTAACTTCATCGTGAATTATTTTTGGTAAGTTAAAAAATGTCATTTTTGAGGAGAAAAATAAACTGTCAGTTATTTTCGCACTAAAAGTCTCACAAAAACTTTTGGGGATTTAAGGGGGTAGCAGCGATGTGGCAGATTGGTATATTTTTTCTGAGTGATAAATGAATGAAAAAAAATGTGAAAATTTATTTTTTTATTCATATCTTCAATAATCGTGTCCAATCTTGCAAACGTTATTTTTTTTAATTTCTTAACATAAGTAACTATCTACAAAAATATTAAAAATCACTTTTCATTGGAACTCCATTTCCAACTAAACCCGATTTAAAAATCTTTATTTAAGACAATATTTATAAATTTCAGACATTTTCGAATGATATCCGCTAATAAGTGGGTGAATCATTATCCACATAAAAAAAATTCCTCAATATGAAAGTTTTTTTTTCCTGTAAAATGGCGAAAACAGCTTTTTAGGAATAAAAAATTGACCTCCAATTGCGTTTAAATATTAGAAAATGTCCTGACTTTTGAAAGAAATGACGCTTATAACACCCGAAATTTTATTGACATTTTTTAGCAAATATAAATTTTATTAAATTGCGTCCCGAATAGCACAAAACCGGTGTCACAAGCAAGTGTTGTAAATTTCATCAATAGTTCAGAAACGATATTCGCTTGACCTTCCATCGGTTGAAATACGGAAACCAAAAGATACCAGAAAATTTCACAAGTGATTCAGCCTGATTTTTTATAGAGATTCCCAAAAACCACTTATAAAAATTTTTGGGCTTGATTTGCGGAAAATTTTCATAAAATTTCTATAAAAGTCGACAAAAAATGACAAATAAACATTTTATGATTTTTCAAACAGCGGTCAGAAAATATGTAGACATGCATGAAAAAAGTTAAATTGGCTTTTTTTTCGTTTTTATTCACATATTTCAAAACAAAATCCGAAAAAATTTTGGACAAAAAAAGCTTGACATTTTTTTAAGGCTTTGAATTTTTTGAAAATTTACGAATTCAAAAATAAAAGTTTTGAATTCAAATCTTTCTAAAATAGATAAAAAATAATTTAAATGAGCTGATACAAATTTATTCTGGTTCAGCTAACGATAATAAGCACAAAAAATAAACCAGCTAATTATTTTCGTAAAGTTAAAATGACTCAATCTGCCACATCGCTGCTACCCCTTAAGGGAGTGGGTGTCGCTGATTTGAGCCTCTTCAGGTCATTTCCGCCAAACTAGCAAAGGTGATATTCCAAAAACATTTGTAACTAACAGAACAACCTTCGCGTGATTTTGAACTTAACAGTATCTGATTACAAATTTCACCTAAGCCGACATCTACGCATTTAAAAAGCTTCTTAAAAAGACACGCAGTTCGTACCTACTATTTCAATTTTCATCATTTTTAATTATTTTTTTGTGTGAGGCTCCAAAAAAGCCTCACACATAATGCATTATTGTCCTTTACGCGGAATTTTGCTTTTGGCGGCCAAAAAACGAAAACAAAAATTATTGATTTATTTATGATTTAAATTGAAAGTGCGCTTATTTGTTTTCTTTTGACGCTACCGAGTTAAAAATTGCACCAAAATCCTTAAAAGTGTTTGTTTTCACGGAAAAAATTATTTTGAAGCATTTTTTATGGTTTCTAGATTTTGTCAAAAATTTAGGCTCAAAATTAAAAGTTGACATGGCCCCCAAGAGACACCTAATCAAAATTTCGAAAAAAACTCTCTAATGGATCGTCAAACAAGGCTTGTGCTTTCAGATGCTGTATCCAAAACTGTATCTTCTGAACTGGTGGAGGAGATACCTTTTGCCTGAGCCTCCCAAACTAACCATTTCAAACAATTTCGCTGAAAATGAAAAGTTGACATGGCCCCCAAGAGACGCCGAAGCAAAATTTCAAAAAAAACTCTCTAATGCATTGTTAAACAAGTCCTGTGCTTTCAGATGCAGTATGAGTCGAAACTATATCTCTCAAACTGGTGGAGGAGATAACTTTTGCTTGAGTTTCCCAAACTGATCATTTCAAAATTTTAATTTTTAGTTTTTTTGCGTTTTTGTCCGCCGAAAGCAAAATTTTCAAACAAAAGCAATTTTGCATTATTTGTTAGGCTTATCCGGAGCCTCAGACGAAAAAATAATATAAAATGATGAGAATTGAAGGAGTAGGTACGAACTGCGTGTCTTTTTAAGAAGCTTTTTAAAAGCTTAGGTGTCGGCGTAGGTAGGATTGCATCAGATTACTGTTAAGTTTAAAATTACCGCGAAGGTTGGTTCTGTTAGTTATAAATGTTTTTGAAATATCACCTTTGCTAGTTTGGCGGAAATGACCTTGAAAGAGGCTTAAATCAGCGACACCCACTCCCTTAACCACTGTTAAAAAAATTATGTGATAAATTATTTTCTAAAATAATTATATGTGCAAAGTCGATTCGAAGAGTCAATTATTAATGAAAAAATATTAAAAGATGAGAAAAGTTTATCGTAAAATTTTAATGAGGCCTTGAAAACTGTGTTAAACTATGATCGAGACGTGTTATTGCAGTTGGTTTGACAATTTCAGCGCTTCTTACACTCCTGTTTCCATTCCTGATAAATATAGATGTAGATGACCCAGAATCGAACACTGGTTTTATTTTAGGAGTAATCTGCCGCGTATTTATTGGATTTTTCCACGTGAGTAAATCGGGCTTCAAAGAGAAATGAATTCCCTTCCGATTTTTCATCCGTATCCTCTTTTGATCCCATTAAAAGAGATAAACGTGAATGAGATGATTGGATGCATCTCATCCCCCTTTATCTCTTCCTATCCCTCATATAAAATAATATGAAGATGCGGACTATTCTTTCAGAAAAACAGGCAAAATTCGTAGATACGACCAAAAATTCATAATACGGGCCTCATCCAAAGATACAGACGATATTAAAATACGGCTTAATTCTTAGAAACAAACTTGATTTGTAGATACAGGCTCACTTTTAAATTACGTCCCAATTTGTAGATACAGACTTAATTCGTGGATATTACCGAAGTTCGTATATTAGAACGAGATTCTTTAGATACTCAGTAAATCATGTTCAGCGGGACCCGGCGTATAGATGAAACCTACGCAAAAACCTTACTTAAACTTACTTAAGAGCCTCGGTTCATTTTGACAGATACGGATATGGGCTTTTGATGAAAAACTCTTTACAGGGTTTATATATTCTTCTCCGAGCAACTTTTGAAACTACAGAATTTTCGAGTTGTTGCTTTTAAAGAAAATTTTGAGTTCGAATTAATCTTTTCGAATTCGACTTATTATGAGAAATTTTTGAAAAAAGTTCCGAACATTTTAAAATGGCTTATTTTGTGTTTAATTTTTTTTACAGTATTTGGTTCAAATCACCGAAGAAAACTCTTCAAAATGGCCACTTTAACTTTTCGCGTAGGTGACCACATATTTTTTATATGCTATTTGAAAAATCATATTATATTTTTTTGGGATTTTTGGTCGAAACTATTTGGAAATATTTTGTTTATTTTTCTTCATTTCTTGTTCAAAATTTTTTAAACATATTTTTTTGGAATTTTAAGCTGAAAATATGGGAAATGGCTACTTTTACTATATTTAGATATGTCTTTGTTTTGTTTCGTCGCTCTTGTTTATACTCTGAATCATCCTTTTTGAAACGTAACTACGTTTGGGCAGAAATCCATCAAAGCCCTCTTTTATCCCGAATTAAAAAAAATTTTATCACACCTTAAGTTGTCAAATTGGTAAGCCGACCCATCCACCACGTCAAATTTAATAATTTTAACTCATGAAGAAAAATATTTCTTTCGATGTGGTAAAATTTTGGTTTTTTCCGTCTTTTTTCAAAAATTTAAATTTCGATTTTGACGTAGAAATTGTATAAAATAAAATTCAATAAATTCGAGCTGGTGGTCGAGACCGTATTTAAAGGATTCTAAGTGATAATTAATGAATAAGAAATTTAACTGTAATTTAGACACCTTTGATAGCAAACGCGCGTTGTATGAGTGTTTTTCAAACGACGATTTAAAACGTATAAATAATCGATCTGAAAAAAATAAGATTATACAAAGTGAGTTCAGAAGTGCCATCTTTCGTTCGAAAAAGTTTTCATCCGAAAATTTTGAAGTGGCAAAAGGTTTCTATCAAGAAAAAAAAATTGAAAAAGTGCAAATCTGTCAAAATACACCGAGGTCCTTAAACCTTCAACCATTTGAAAATACAATAACTCATTTCCAGATGATAAATTATAGGCTGTAAGACAAATTAAACTTGAAAACATACTAGAAAGTATTTTTAGAAATTTCTTGAAATATTGAAACTCAATTGGCTAATATCCTTTACCCAACCAAAGTGAATCTTGAAAATGATGGTGATCTCTATAGCACGTGTTCGACTTCCACTAGTGTTGTATTAGTAACTGTCTTTGGAATGATAATAGGCAAAGGTGTTTGATATTGGAAGGGTAAAAGTTGATTAGTGCGTGATATCAGCCAATAAACTTTCCGGTGAATATGGCGGCGTAGGATTCGACACTGGTGGGATTTGAACACACGCCATAGAGGTCACTCTCATTTTCACGATTCATTTTGATTAGAAAAAGGATATTCAAAAAGTCAAGATATATAAAAACAGCTCTAATTCAGACAGAGTTCATCGTAGAGTTCACCTGGTTTGTGTTACTTTTACAAAAAAACAATTTTTTAAATAATTATGCAGGACATAAAGGTATGATTCATAGTTTATTAAATTTTCATTTGAAGGGCCCGATGTTCCCAGCAATGTGTGGCGCGTGGGCTTCTTGGAGTCCTGCAGTAGAAATAACAACTTTATCTTGGGGTCTCAAGCAAAAAATGAAATCGAGAAACTTTAAAAATGAATGTTTTTCAATAAAAAGTAGATAGTATCATCTTCTAGATACCTTGAATTTGAAACTTTATGCGATGGAGAGGGCTTTTTACCGAACATATTGCCTCATGGTAATTTATTTCTAACATCAATTCATGAAATAGAAGTGAAAAAGAAAGGGGAATCAGGAAATATTATTAAAAAAAATTTTAATGCAATTTGAAAAAAATCCTTTTTCAAAAAAAATTTCTTCGATAACATTTCTGAGAGATGCAAAATTTTTTGTTTTGTGCAAAGTTTGGAATGACGTTTCTAAGCATTCTTATCAAATGAAGACAAATTAAAATTTTAAACTAAGTTTCACATGCTTACAAACGTACTAATTAAACTTAAATCCTCAAATTAACTATAAGATGTACTTTTGTTAAGAACACATACGCGGAGTATTTTTTTAAGAAAGTGGCATAAACCCGGCAGATTGGAGTCAATATAACTCACGAAACTAATCAGTTATTTTATTTTTTTGTGCTTATTATCGTTAGTTCAACCAAAAAATGTGTTTCAGCTCATTAAAATAATTCTTTTCAATTTAAGGAAAGATTTGACTTGAGTTTTTATCTTTGAAATCGTAAAAATTTGAAAAAATCAAAAGAAAAATTTTCCGCATTTTTTGTCCAAAATAATTTTTTTTCATGATATCTCTGGGTAAATTTTTATAAGTGGTTTTTGAATTCTTCATAAAAAATCTGGCTTAATCAAGTATTAAGCTTTCTGGTATCTATTAAATCTCCGTATTTCAACTAATGGTGGGTTCGCGCGATTATCATTTCTAAACTATTGATAAATTTGTAACACTCGGCTGTACAACCGGTAAGTGCCATTCGACACTCAATTTGTGAAAATTGTTTGCATGCAAAATTCCAATAAAATAACGGGTGTTAAAGGCGACATTTTTTTTGACAGTCAGGACATTTTTTTGATATCAAAAGACGCAATGTAAGGTCAATTTTCTTGTCAAAAAAAGTTGTCTTTCTCTATTTGGGAACGGTATAAGTAAACACGACCGTCTTATTATTTGGCTTCGAAAATATTTTAGCATGTTTTTGATTGATTGGCGCAGCGCTTTTGATAGTGAGAACATAAATCAAGGCTCGTAGTATGGTAAGGGCTTTAACAGTAATCTGATACAGTCCCACTTACGCCGACACCTACGCTCAAAATAATAGGGTCGTGTTCACTCATACGGATCCGCTCTATTTTTTGCCATTATTGACCATTTTTCATGGAAAAAAACTCTGATATTCAGGAAATTTTTTAATGTGCTAAATGATTCACCCATTTTTTAGCGCATACCACCCGAAAATGGCGAAAGTTTATAAATATCGTCTTAAAAATAAATACTAAAGTTGGATTTAGTTGGAAATGAATGTACCATGAAAAGTGATTCTTAATATTTGTACAGATACTCTGTTATGTTAAGAAAATTAAAATATAAACTTGTGCAAGAATGAACACTTTTATTAAAGATAAAAAATAAATTTTCACATTTTTTTCTTTCAAATATCGCTCTGAAAAAATGTACCAATCTTTCGGACTTATGCCATCCCTTTAATGCATACTGTACCCCCTTATCACACTTTAGTACGGCTGGCATTAGCATAAAAGTGTGATAAGGAGATATGTGAGATACAGTATGTATTTTTTCGTGCAAAAAAAAGGGTGAATTCTCCCGATAATTTGTCAATAATCTGTCGATAATTTTGGAAAGATTCTCTCGTTAATTTTCCGCGAAATAAAGACATACTGTACATTCATGTTTTTCCGGAGAATGTAAGTTTATGCTTGTGATCCTATAAATCAGCATCATTTCACTATGCTGGTTCATTTATTGGTGGTATTCTTATTTCAGCAATTGGTGGTTTTCTTGCTGAACAATTTGGATGGGAAAGTATATTTTATTTTTCATCATTTTCAAACGCCATTTTCCTCGTTCTGTGGATATATTTGGTTTCTGATACTCCAGAAGAACATCCTACTATATCGGCTGAAGAACGCGATACCATTGTAAACAGCAGGAAATCATCAAAGAAAAACACAGGTTAAAATAAAACATAATTTTTTTGCTTAATTTTTTAAATTTCAGGGAGTGTTCCGTATATGAAAATTCTCACATCCTGGCCAGCTTGGGCTATGATGATTTGTCATACTTCGTCAAACTGGGGACAGTATACAATTATGACGCTCTTACCAAAGTATCTTGCAGATTATCAAGGATTTAACATCAAATCATCTGGCTGGATTTCAGGAAAATTTATTTCAATTGATAAATTATCATGTTTAACGATTAAACTTCAACCAGATTAAATTATTTGAAATTAAAGTAAAGAATTTTTTTCAATAAATTTCAGAGGTTTTTAAGAATAATGATCATTATGCTTAAACTTAATGTTAGTAGTTTTTTACAATTTGTCTTGAAATAGGCCTGATTAATCATTTCCGGGAAAATCCATGGGATATCATTTTCGTAACACTTTTGCTTCATGGAGAATTTTCTACACAAAACTTTAGATCTGGTTATATTTATTACCCTAGAATTCGAAATTTTTATGACGTTTTTATTTCTGAATTTCTTAAAAAATATGATAATTTTCATTAACCGAGTACAGCTCCAGGAAGCACCTGATCATATGCATGATGATTGGCTCTCGTTTAATAGTCTTGTGATAATGTTGTTCGTTCCCACTTCTGATGTGTGAGTGTCATTCACTTTTCCGAGCTGAAATCGATAGCAATAATATATGGCATACTGGTTCTTATACTGTATAAGTTATAAACCTTATGTACTTTTAAAAAGAATGCACATATCTCTTTTTTGGGGAGTTACTGTATAGAAATTATATATAATTTGAAATAACCACGAGGTTAATTAATATCTCCGAAAATTTCCCGCCATATATTGGACACTTCCGCCATGAGGGCAGAAATTAATTTTTTCGTTCAAAAGTAAAAATATGAGCATTAAAAATTACGTCAATTCAAAAAGTTAATCGAGTTTTTAAAGAGTTTTACGATAGGTTCTGACAGAAATTTAGCTAACAATCGTGAAATTCCTTAGTTTTTTTGACGATATTTGGCCGGCGATATACCGAAGATTATACTTACTGGTTCCGTGGAACTTTGACGTCAAAGAAACGTCTAGGACATGTTTTGATTGGTCAATAAACAAGAGTCAATGTGTTTTGACGAATGACATCACACGATTATTTAGGTCTCTGACGTCAAAGTGCTACGGAATCAGTAAGTATAATCTCCGATATGGCCCGTCCTGTAGCAGATACAAATCGTGTTTTCATTTACTCTCATTTTTGTGTTTAATTCAATCTTTTAAAATGATTTAACAGCTCTTTCAACAACATCCAATGTATTTTCAGTTATGTTTGTTGGCTGGTTTTTTGATTTATTACGTAGAAAAACTGAAATGTCAAATACTTTCTTATCAAAACTTGCTTCTGCACTTGGTTCTTATTTGCCTTCACTGACAGCAATAATTCTTATGTTTGTTGGTTGCGATATAACGATGGTTGTTCTTCTCACATTTTCGCAGTTTTGGAATTTTTAATTATAAGTCTGTACGAGTTCAAGAGGGTAGGCGCTTTTTTCCTGATTTCAATTTATAATTAGCGAACTAAGGAGACAAAAAATACCTACAAACCGGTAATCCGGTAACAAAACCAGGAACTTTTAATAAGAAAAAATCAGCGTCTACATTATTTTTACATACGAAACTTCTGTGTACTTCTGTGCACATCTGTGTTTAAAACTTTAAGCTGGACAATGAGAAATCAAAACGTTGCTGATAAAATTAAATTAATATTTCTACTTATAAGCAAAATTTCATGAAGAAGATTCAAAGATTTGAATTTTTAATTTTAGAAAGCTTTTAAAAACTCATTATTAACCAGGAATAGGCCAACAATTTGCAGCGCTGCGAACGTGACAATTGAGAGATAATCTAAACTTGAATGATTTTTTCATAATGAATTGTTCGTTATGAATCTCAGTTTTTTAATAAAGCCGATCAAAGTTGGAAGTCATGAAAAAACTGAAAATTTCGAGAAAATTGTTCTGAAATTTCTATTCTTCTAATCGTATTTTGTCAATGTTGTCAAGAGCATTTGAAATATATAAATAATATCTATTTATCATATTAGGTTCTGATTTTAATTATAAAATTGTTATTGACACCATTTTTTATTCTACCCACTGATTTTGCAACCGCGAAAAGGTTCTTGATTTGATAGAAAGATTTCAAATCCCCACACATCTGTTTTTGATTATTTAATAACGAGAGTTGTGTCAGAAAATCGTTAAAAGTCATTTTTAAAAATTATCCAAAATGGTCGACAAAAATGTCGGCGAGTACTTCCTTAAAACTACTATTTATCATCATGAAATATTCCAAAAATAGCAATTATTTCTTGGATTTAATGGTTCAGGACCAAAATCCAATCCAAATTTCATTGGTCCAAAATATGCTGCAATTATCATGTCAATAGCAAACACTGTTGCAAATATCCCTGGCTTTCTGTCGACAACAATTGCTGGAATCGTTTTGGATTTGCCGGATAAAACAAGTGCGGAACGATGGGGATATATTTTTCTCATCCAAGCTTGCATCATGACGTTTGGTGGAACGTTTTTTTTGATATTCGGATCAGGTATTTTTTTAGATTTGCGATTCTTTAAAATTGTCTATTTAATGAGGTGGTCAACTCTAGTCGAGCTCGAAATATAAAGACTATTTAGAATGTAGTTAGGACAGTTTTCATGGGAATTCAGAAACTTCTAAGATTTACCCAAGAAATTTGAACACCTAATAGCCTCTAGAAAAAAAAGTATGGTGTTAAAAATAATGAAAAGTCGAAAAAACGCAGCCTACAGATTTTTTATCCTCGATTTCATTCCATTTATGATATATCCCTTTATTGCCGTCTCCGCAATATTTGGGCCCTCAAAAACACGGGGGGGGTGAGAAAACGACACGTCATTTGAAAACGAGTCATCCGATTTAATTCTTAGATAGCTCAAACTGTGCACGAATATTCTATGAAATAATACAAAACAAAAATTTGTCTGAATCAGACCATGTTTTTAATTTTTTCTCAGACCTTTGTTTCTATTTAAAAAAAAACAAATAATTAAACAATTTCAGTAATCTTAAAAAATAAATAAAAACATTGGTCCTATTAAAAACATTTTAAATTTTTTTATTAATTAGTAATTGTTGCTCAGTTTGAGCGATCTAAGAACTAAATCGGATGACTCATTTTCTCATCCCCAGTGTTTTTGAGGGACCACATATTGCGGAGAGGGCAATAAAGGGAAATATAGATGAAAGCTAAAGAAATCAATTTTTTCCCTAGGGTCCCTTATTCAAGGTTTTGTTTTTGTTTCATGCAATTTTCTCACACTTGAAGCACAATTTCAAGACAAATGAGCCAACCGATTTGACGTCATTGTTTGGCGGCGGAGAACTAGACAAGAATCATTGCAATCGCATGTCGCTTAAAGAAATGCATTTATTTGTTATAATTTTTGAGACCCTTTTCAAATCGGTCATAATATTTGATCTTATAATCTTCAAAATGTCATAAAGATCGGAATAGTAATTTTTTAACATTTTATCGAATCAATTCAAAATTTTCAATTCAACGGTGTAAATATTTCTGCCGTTAGATAACTAAAAATCGGTAAATCAACGGTTTTAATAATTATTCTATCGGAACTTTAGGCTAATGCCAGCACGTTAAATCTTATTGTTTAAAAAAACTCAAATTTTATTCCTACAATTGATAATTATAGTTAACATACTCTGAAGAATTTTCACAGGTTCAGCGATATAATATCACCGATATTATTGAAGGCGCTGAAAATTGTTTAAGATTTTAAATAACCGGTTTAAATCCGGTTAACTGGTAAATAAGATTTGGTAAAAATCTTGAAATCTTAAAGTAAAACAATCAACTACCATTGCTGTTTTTTTGTCTTTACTCGATAAAGATGGATCGTTGGAATACTGGTCGAAAAAGCTCGACGGGAATTCAAGCTCAATATCAGTATCTGTCGCGATTATTTTGTTAATTAAGAATAATTTTGAATCGTGAATCATGAGAAATATGAAAGAAAAAAGCAAACTGCGTTTAAAATTAATGTCTTTCAAGCTCAAAATTTTATAATCAAAAATTTTTTATCTTGTTTCTAAGTTAATTAACAGTTGGCATTTGAAAAATTGTACCTCGAAAATTATGATACTTAAAAATCAAGTTTGGTAATAAGGGAGATGTCAGCATTATAAATAAGCACATTGCCAGTTATTGTAAGCCAGATAAGTGAACTTTCTAGTCAAAAATGTCCTTCTCAAATGTCGTGCTTTTATTTTACGAGTTTCAGCCCCAACAATCTTTTCTATTTTACTTATTTATAGGGGACATTCAGGAATGGGCAAAAGATGACGTTGAAGAAAAAATTGAGAAAGAAATGGAAGCTGAATTACTTGCCAAATGAAAATCAGGGCAACGGAGTTCTGTAACCAAATTAAATAACCAATTATACTGTCTGTGAGAATGCTGTTAACCATATAAATTATATGTGATTCCCGGAACTGTAGTATAACCAGTGAATAAATATATAAAAAAAGTAAATCTTGCATTAAATTATGTTATAAAGCGTTGAGTTCAACTTGAGTTCTACCATAATGGCTTGACCTTTTTGTACTTTACTGGTTTTCAAAAAGTGAGTGTTTAAATGCTGGAAGACTTTCCTTAACCCCTGTGAGCCCAGAAAAAATTTCGCCAAGGCACCAAAGTCTATATATATAAGCTTTACTATCGATGTTGATTACAGAAAGCCCAAGGTAGTTGGAGTTTCAATTTTTTTTGCATAAGGAAGTTGGTTAGATTTTTTCCGACATTTTAAGTTCTAGAATTTTGGTTTTTAGTTCTAGAAAATTTAGTGAGAAAAGCAAGGTATAGCATACCACGTGACACAAGGTTCAAGAATTATTTTACTTTTGGAATCGATGCACAAGAATCTGGTTCGATTTGATTTATATCCCTTTATTACACTTTGCTTAGAATGCGAAGCCACAACGTTGAAATCACACGTTAAAAGGAGTAGTGGCTACGCATTCTAAGCAAAGTGTAATAAAGGGATATACTTTTACCAACGGAACTCCATCTCAAAAACGTTTACTATCTCCATAGCGCGTGTACGTATCCCAGTAATGTTGTATGAGTGATTGTTTTGAGTATGATTATAGGCAAGGGTGCTTTATATCGGGACCGCTAAATTTGATCGGTGTTTAATCACTCAAAAAATCATTAAGACGATCACTTATACAACATTAGTGGGATTCGAACTTGCGCTATAGAGATAGTGAACGTTTTTAAGACGGAGTTCCGTTGGTAAAGGATATATAATCAACCAAAAGTAATTTCTAAATAGGTACAAAATTTTGATGAAAAAATCACGATTTTTCATTAAAAAATTGTTTTTTTGTCATATAAAAGCAGATAATTGCACTTCTGATATTATTTTCAGGTCGATATAGTAATCAAGTGACTCTTTGGACAATTTTTGATTGCTAAAATTTTTCGAAATTTCACTTTAGAAAAAAAAATGTATACCAATTAATTTTTGTTTTAAGTGTCAAGCCTGCACAAAACACTTTCCTAAAAATGAGCTATTTTCAATTGACTTAATGGGGTAACCGACGGGTTTTACTGATTTTCAAACGTTATCCTGAGCTAACCGCAATTCGTATTGAGTTAAAACTTTGGATTCTAGGAGATATTTGTTTGAAATTTTCAAAAATGGTGTCAAAAATTTTTGTATGACCGGACCGGCCGGTATACCGGTCCAAAAAGTGATTTTTTCCATTTTTTGGTACAACTACATCTAGCTCCTGGATATCAAAAATTTTCTCTTTTTTAGGTATAAACTTACATTTGTGAGCTTAACGTGCCCTGATTTTCAAATTTCTTGTTATTTAGAGAAATTTCCAAAATAAATGGGTGTTTTTGCTCATGTTCGCTGATACAATGGCATTTAGTCGAACAATATCAGATTTTTTTAAAGAAAAGCACTTCTTTAAAAGTGTGCAAAGCGAGGCGGTACATGGAGTTTTTAAATTTTTCTTTCATTAGCTTTTTAGAGGCACTCAAAGTATTTTACCTTCGAATACCAGAAAATTGTTATTTTAAAAGAGTGAAAAAATTATTTTGGTGAAAAATATAAACTTTTGATGTATTCTGATATTATTAGAAAATTCTACACGGGAAAAATATTTTTATCGCTGTTGTAATTCTAAAAAACGATTTTTATATGCGAAATGAATACATTTATTGTCAAAATAGGTTAAAATTAGCACGCAACTTTTTTAACACTATCATATATTTTATGAGAATTTTGAAAGCAAACCAGCAACGAAAATGTCAATGCAACTAAAATCAGCTTTCTATCACTTCTGAGTCTCGAGAAACGGCCTCCGTCGGTTACCCCAAATTTTCTGGATCTAAGAAAATATTTGGAAATTTTTTTCGAAATTTAAAACTTTTATTGTTATTTTCAAGATCTAAATTCCCAGTGATCTAAGGCAACAAAAATTAGAGCAAAAGAGTTATTACTTCAAAAGATACAGTGCGGTTAAGGAAAATAAACTTGGAAAATATAGAAAATTTTGAAATTTTTGACATCGAAATTTTTTTTTTATATTTTTTGAAGCAAACCAGCCACGAAAATGACAATGCAACTAAAATTAGCTTCCTATCACTTCTAAGTCTCGAGATACGGCTTCGTCGGTTACCCCTTAATAGGTCACATTTGGTTTTTTAGAAGTAAAATTTAAAAAAAAATCTCAAAAAATCAACCCCCGTAACATTTGACCAAATTTATTTTGGAATCGCAATAATTTTTTTTTAAATATTTTGAACGAGACAATTCTACGATGTTTTTTTCCCTTTTTAGACGATTTTAAGTATGCAGCATACTGTATGCATACTGTATGCTTGAGCTATATCCTATTCCGATACAGTAGATCAAAAATGCCTAGGTAAAAAATACAAACCAATTACAAGGTAAAAATTACAAGGTAAAAATACAAACCAAATACAAACGAGAGTGAGACGGGCCAACCAACCAATCAAATCCCTGATTGAACACACAATTGGTTTGTATTTGTAGGCAATTTTGATCACAGTACTCTGAATAGGATATACCGCGTGAGTTTCAAGTAGCGAATCCACAAAAATTGAAATGAAGTCGTTTTGAGTGAAACAAAAACGGGGTTTTATTAACAAAATCGATATTTTATGAATAGCGTCACACTCACGGCCCGCTGTGTTCAACCGAATATTCTTCCTATTGTAATGCCTAAACTATTGGCCTTACACTGTACATGGCCCCGTAGGGATATGTTGCTCAGTAAATACTCTAATAATAATCACAATATGGGTTGTACCTGTATGAGTAGAGGGAGGTGGGAGTCGGGCGGGTATCGTACGGATGGTTGCTGGCGTTGGTGGCTCGGGTGGTCTCTCTAGAGGAACTACCCCTAATGAGCACCTAGCCATCCTTATATATGGTGGTGGCAGGCCAGCCGAGAGTCAGCACCTGGAGCTGATCCTGAGCTAACACATGCTCAGGAGAGCTGCCAGAGAACCTCGGTGGTCAAGCCGGTTCCGAAGAACCTTTATGCCCTTTACATCCAACCCCTCGTTTTTAGTTTTCATGGAATTGGTTACTGTCCGCGCGATTCCCTATCTCCCCTCAAATTTTTATTTATTGTATGGTTTTTTAAAGTGTTTTTGCAAAAAAAAAATTTTATTATGGTTTTTGTGTCGTAGCTTTATTGCTTCGTTGTTTCTTCATAATGTTATTTGCTTAGACTTTTTTGGATCTTTCCAGCATTCTTTTCCACTTTTCTGAGCGCCTGGCGTCTTCATACGGAGGAAAAAGATAAGAGAGAAAAATACAAAAAAAAAAATTTTTTGTTTTTTATATGGAACCATCGGGAGAAAATTGGTCCCTTTGATTTCTTATAATTTTAACGTCACCATAAATAATGAGGTTCGGTAGTATTACTAACCCAAACGCGAAAATTAGAACTGAGAAAAATTATGTATTTGTATGTCATATTATATTTACGTCACCCAGGTACGATAATCTTGCTTATTTTTCCTCAGTTTAACTGGAGGGGCAAATAAATTAAAATTAAGGTATAAAACAAGCTTCAAAAGTTTTTCGACACCTCTGAAATAGCGGGTTCGCTTTTTTATTTTTTAAAGGTTTTTCTAAAGTTTGTGACACTGGTGTAACGATGAGCACCCAGTGCCGCTTCCCTTTTTATTTTTTATTTTATTTATGTTTTATTATTATTTTTTTTTCAACCTCATAATCTTCGAATTTTTCAGAATTGCAACGACTACGAGGGCACATTTACATGCAATGGATGATATTCTGTATTTAAAATCTTGATCAGCCCACTTGCAATATTCTATAAAATGATTTTATGATACGTGGTGTAAATTAATAAGGGTGTAATTTTTATAACTTATACCAGCAAAGTAAGTTAGGAAATGTTTAGTTATTATATGTCATCTTATAATAACGTTGCCAATATACGATAATTTTGCTTATTTTCTTTTTTTTATTCATTTTTTCTTTTTCTGGAAGACGAAATAATTTGAAATTAACATAATTGAAAAAGGTTTTGTAACACCTCAAAGATAGCAGGGTTCGTTTTTTATTTTTTATAAGTTTTTTCCAAAGTTTTGTGCACCTGGTGTGACGATAAGCACCTTGAGCTGCCTATATATATTTTTTTTTTGGTCTTTTTTATATAAATTTAAGGGTTAACCAAAAAAATCTGTGGCGCATACAGTTTGCAGACTGACTTGTAAGGTTTATTTGTGTTATGGGTATGTTTCCTTCAAGAGTCTATCTGCCACAATCGTTGCAGTTTGTACGTTTGATAATTTTCGAATATAGGTTGCCAACCTTGCTAATTGTCGTTTCTTTGGCTTATTGTCATTTCCTTTAATATTTCGTCAACCTCCTGTGTTTTTTTGTTTAATTATTTCGTGCGCCTCCCTCAAGCGATTCGTGAATCCCACTATTTCGATATTTCTTTTTTCATGGTCTCATGAGCCTCCTCATTTGATGCTCTTTGTCAGTTATGACGTTTTCTCTGAGTTGGTGCCAGCAGTCACGTATATAGTGAATTAAAATTTTCAAAAAATTGCTCGTTTAACACACAGAACAAGAAATATTGATGTACATTTTGCATGCATTGTTATATTTTTCAGAATAATAAAACCGAACTAACTTTAAGGGGGTGCCATAAAACCAGCAGACTGGAGTCAAGCTGTTCATTAAAACAGGGCTCATTTTCTCAAAAAAAAAGTGAAAACGCGTCGGTTACGGCCTTAACCCTTGTGAGTACAGAGCCTCAAGTGTGCTCTAGCATACCTAAAATCATTCAAAAACGGCAAAAAACGGGATCGTAGAATCTTTTCTTTCAAACACATTATAGAAAATTTTGATTCGGTTTCCGAAAAAAATAATTGAAAATTTTTTTTCGAATGTTTGGTTCCAGAATTTACGGGGTGTTGACTTATAAGGATTTTTTCGCCTATGTTTCACTTCCTGAAAAATTATTTCAGAACTAGACAAAAATACAAGTGTGAGATTAGCCAGTTTTAGGAAAGCGTTTTGTGCATGCATAACAGTTTAAATAAAAATTAATTGGTATCTAGGGGCAGATATTTTTTTTCGGAAGTGAAATTTTTAACTTCAAGTATCCCATGGAAAAATTAAATTATATTAAAAGTGAATTTAAGCTATCAAATGCTGTCAACAGTTGTACTTCATACCATATTAATTTGTAGTTTTAGGGGGGCGAAAAATAAAAATGTTTAGTCAAGGGGTCACTGGAAAGTTCTCATTTTTAGGTGGACCGCTCATAGAAACTTCCAAGAGAATCATTTTTATTTTTTGCCCGAAAAAAATTCATAATAAGTCCGATTTGACACTATTGTTCGTCACTTATACTATAAGACTTATAGTGGTGAGAAATGTCTTAATTTAAGCAGATACAATATTTTATTGTCATAAACCTTGAACCAGAACCAGTGATGTACATAGCTCAAGGATAAAATTCATTTTATAAAAAGGTCACAGTTTCAAATTTGAATTTATACAATTCTGTTTTAGTCAAAAATTGTTGATATTGAACAACAAAATGTCAGACCCCACAAACCGTATTAATCGGAATAATTCTGGCAGAATAATTTTAGAAAACTGAATTTTTCTGTGTTGTTTGTTGTTTAATGACATTAAATCAATTGACATTCGATAATCGAATTTTGATTATATTTTTGCTCAAAATATATTGCTTTGTCAGACCTCACAACCGTATTATTCGGAATAATTCTGGCAGAATAATTTTAAGAAAATGAATTTTCTGTGGTTTGTTGTTTAATGACATGAAATCAATGACATTCGATAATTGTCATTTGCTTTTTACTCAACCTTTCATGAAATTACTGTTTTGTAATTTGTTTTTTTCTAATTTTTATACCGTTTTATACCCATCATACCTTTATTTTTACTTCACACCGATTTTTTTTTTTCAATTTGACCGTTAACTCAATTTTTTTAAAAATACCGTTTGTAATTTGTTTTTTTCTTATTTTATACCGTTTTATACCCATCATACCTTTATTTTACTTCACACCGCGATTTTTTATTTATTTCATTTTGACCGTTAACTCAAATTTTCAAAAAATTACCGTTTGTAATTTGTTTTTTTCTTATTTTTTATACCCGTTTATACCCATCATACTTTATTTACTTCACACCGATTTTTATTTATTTTGTTAGTTTAACCTCCTCACGCCCAGAAACGAGAACTTCGCCTCACACCAAAAAGCCTAATTTAAAGGCAATACTTTGAGCGCTTATCACGGTAAAACTGGGAAAGATATCATTTACTTATTTGTCACTATTTTATCAAGGATAAAATTAAGTAAACAACACGTAACATCTACAAATTTCGAAGTTTGTAAACTAGATAACTGCGGAGAGAAAATAGAGGTTCACTCACCTTGTGTTTTTTGAAGAACCATACATTTTTTACAATGACATATTAGTTTAAAAAATTCAGAAGTGAAACTTTAGCTATTGCAAGCTGGTCTCAAATTTGAAATATGAATTTTTTGATCGCTTACAAAACAATATTCATATCGCCGCGCGTCAAAATATATGCAGTAAAATGTGTAAAATATTGCTAATAAGCTTGATAACTCAAAATCAGTATCACCTTATGTTCTATATTTGATCGATTTGTCTTTGTCTGCCCTATTTGGCGTTAAATTGCCGTTTAATTCTTTGAAGAATAATTTCTTGGAAAATATTTTTTTCATTATTTTGAGTTATCTNTTTTTTTTTATATTTTTTGAAGCAAACCAGCCACGAAAATGACAATGCAACTAAAATTAGCTTCCTATCACTTCTAAGTCTCGAGATACAGCCTTCGTCGGTTACCCCCTTAATAGGTCACATTTGGTTTTTTAGAAGTAAAATTTAAAAAAAAATCTCAAAAAATCAACCCCCGTAACATTTGACCAAATTTATTTTGGAATCGCAATAATTTTTTTTTAAATATTTTTGAACGAGACAATTCTACGATGTTTTTTTCCCTTTTTAGACGATTTTAAGTATGCAGCATACTGTATGCATACTGTATGCTTGAGCCTATATCCTATTCCGAGTACAGTAGATCAAAAATGCCTAGGTAAAAATACAAACCAATTACAAGGTAAAAATNCTGTAGCCTATTTAATATTACTTTTTAAAATATATGTCCCACTGTACCGCTTCTGTATAAAAATACTGTTATTATAAGACATATTGAATAAATGCATACTAAACAAAAAAAAAAAAGCAGATCGAATCTAAGACACTTCGTTATGACAATATCAACCTACGCGAATTTATGCATCATCAGTTCACGCTCGATTAATTTTTGTTTGATTACACAAAGAGAAGGGTTTTCATTTCAGCACAAACGACTTCGCCACTTCAAACTCACGCGGTATATATATAGGCTTCGTGCTCACACTGGTTAACTTCCTTACACCCAGAAACAAGAACTTCACCTCACACCCAAAACTGGGAATAAAATCAATTAATTTACTAGTATTTGTACTGGTTGTTTCGAGATATGTTAAATAACATTTTGTTTTAATTAAAAAGTATAAAAAATTCAGAAGCTTTGGATTTATTTGAATAATTTTCAAATCAGAATAAAGAAATTGAGAAATTTTATTTCACAGGTTAACACAAAAGTAACTTGAGCACTTGAAGCCCCCCTAAAAATTTGGCCAAAAAGGGGGGTTTTAACTGGTCAGGGGGGTTTAAGTGGTCATAGCCTATGACTGGTCAGGGGGAGTTATAAGTGATCACAGGCCAGGGGCGTGTTATAAGTGGTCAAAAGCTTTTTTGGGTCTGAGAAAAGTTTCCGAGAATGTATTCTGAACTTTATTTTCGCTTTTTACAAAAACATAATCAAAAAGTGCTTTTATTGCTCAAGGTATGTTATCAAAGCATGCACATTGACCAAAGTAACGTTACAGTCCTCGCTCCCTGACTGGTACAACTCTAACGTTTGACCCGCTTTTGACGAATGAGAGCACCGGATTTCACATTTTTGACCAATAAGGGCTTCGAATAGAAGTTCAGTCACGAACGCGAACCGAAGGGCTTAGTGATCCCACTTAGATATCCTGTTCAGAGTGAAAAGGTTGGTAAGAATGTACTAGACTGGGAAATAGGAATCCCTGATTGCCCAACGGATGGCTTGTACACTCACCCGTCGCTTAAAATCCCTATCCTATACCAAACTAACATCTCTATCAATCTACGAGCCCTAAGTGATGCAAACTCCCTAACTAGCAAACTTTTTTGAGTCGGTATTTGTACCAGTTATGAAACGAGGACTGTAGTTATTTTTCAGTTGACTTTTAATTCAGTAACATAAATATTAAATTGAGATAATTACGAGGCCCACAAGATTTAAACTGAGAGTCTCAAAAACGTCAAGCAATCATCTTTTTGCCAAATGTGACAAGCTGTATTCATTTTCTGACCACAAGATAAATAAAATAATTTTAAACTTTGAATGAAGCTGTTTCTTCAAAAGTTGTATGGTTAAATTTAAAAATTAAAAGATGTAATATTTGTCAAGAAAATTTTTTTTTCAGAATATTTAAAATTTTGTACGTAAATTTCAATATCGAACGCTTAGCGCTTAATTTCAATCAAAAATATCAGTTTTTAAAAGAAAAATTAATTGAATTAATGTGATACTGTTGAAGATTAAAATAAAATTGCTCTAAAAATTTCTCTTATCATAAATACTTTTGTTGCGGGGGGGGGGGGGTAGGGGCTTTAACTGAGGGAGGGTTGATGCCACCACTGTATGTTATCATCGATCGGGTCCTTGTCGTGATTAGCCACTTTTTCTCACCACGTGTGTTCAAGGCCACGAAAGAGAATCGTTTTTAGATCTGGGGTCATGTCGGGATTAGACGTTTTTTCAGTTGGGGGTCCACTGGTCGTGCTTAACGTTTTCTTCCAGTTGGGGTCCATGGTCGTGATAGACTTTTTTAGTTTCGGGTAGGGGGCGCCATTGAGGCTCTAAAAATAATCGCAAATAAAGTCTCACTTGTGAATATTCAAAAGAAAGAATTCATTATCACTTTATAACCAGAAGATCGCTCTGGTTATTTAAAAGGATAATTATTTATACCGACATTCGAAACGGACGCATAAAATTTTCACGCTGATTTGTCTAAAATTAATGAGAAAAAATCAAGTAAATCACGAATTTGCGATTGTTCAAATGACCAATCATAATCGCGTAGTTTCATCCGTTGCTTTTTTATAAGATCATTCTCACTAAAAAACGAAAAAATGGTAGATTTTCACAATTCAAATGCGAAATCATGTTTGATTGGTTCAAAATCGACCATCAAAAACTGAGTTGATAATTTGGAACAACACTTTGATTTTAAATTCATAGTCGCCGTTCGAATTATAGAATTGGAACATTTCTTCTTTGTGATTGCTTTATAATTTCTCATCGTCGCCTCTAAATCAGTAATTATTTCATAAGTTTAAGATTTTTAGAAAGATTTTTAAAATCCGGGCTTCTGATGGTCAGCATACAATTCTAAAAAAAAATTTATACTTTAAGTTGCTTGTCAAACTGATCAAAATTAGCTTGGCATACAGATTAGCTTATCAGTGAAAACACAATAAAAAATTAAATTTAAATTAAATTTTTTCGAAATTAACGCCGAAATTTCATAAGATGACTCTGACTTTCAGTGCACTAGTTTCGTCATAAAATTGACGCCTATATTTTTTGGCAAGTACTTCGTCGAAAATACACTTTTTCGTTTATCAAATTTTTGTGTAATTATTTCGGCTAATCGATTCTGTGACAAATTTTAATAATAAAAATAATCAAAACTTATGGTTTACACTGTGAAGCTCTGGAATTTTGCTGTTGATTAAATTACGGAAGTATATAAAATACAAATTCGATATTCTTAAATTTGAAAAATAAATTTTTTCTTCGCTTTTTCAAATGTTCGGTTGGCGAATATAAAGATGTATATTTTGATTTTCAGCTTCCATTCGATATCGAATTTCCTAGCAATATGTCAATGCGTGCTCAATCAATGATTCAAAACGCTGATAAAGTGACAAGATTTTTGTACAATTTTCAGTAATTAAAGGGTGATCAATTCGGCGGCAGACAACGTCGCTCAAAACACTAAGGGTTTGATATTTTAAATGTGATTTCAATTCAAATATGTAAAACACATTAGACTAAGGTATGCGACTCTGAATTTAAAAAGCTTTAGAGGATTAAAAATCCCAACTTGATACGGTTGAAATTTAGTGTACATAAACCCAAATCATCAAAAACAATTTTCGAAATTTCGGCATTTTTCGATTTTTCTAGTATGTTTTTTAAAGATGAATAAAAAATAACGTTTGCTCGAATTGCACTAAAACTTCAAATTCAATTGACCGTAGCAATTCTCATCAGTGTTTCACTGGTTTCTTTGGAGCCTTTCGAAAAAATGAAGCACTTTTTTTCGTAAATTTTTCGGAAAAACCAAAAAAAATCATTATTTCAAGTTCTAGCTCGAAGATCTGCAAAAAAGCTCTCCTTATCTCTCTTAAACTTTTCCTTGAGGAATACTTGATAAAAATTTGAGCTATTTTGCAAACATATCCTCGGAGAATAGATTTGAATCTGCAATTGTAAAAATCGTGCGGTTATTTGGCGTCTAGAATTGTTCTTCATCCGATGAAAAAAGTCAGCACGTGAAACAAATTTATACAGATGTTTTTGCAGTTTGGAAAGTTCACCCTTGTTTACGATACTGTACCTATTGGTGTGAATGTATAAGAATAAATTGTCTGTATTGTTTGCAGATGATCAAGGATAAGATTACAAATTAAGCAATTTCGGTTTTTCTCATGAACTCCTAGTTTCAGTAATTCACCCTAGAAAAGTCAAATCCAGAGTCGTATACCCCTTAAGGGGTTAAAGTGGATAATGTGACATATCACAGGTGATATATTCTGACAAACTAAAAGCTATGAGAAAAACGAAAATTCTAATGTAGAATCTAATCCTAATCTGCGAAAAAGTAAATTACAAATATTTTGACCATTACACAACAATAGTACAGTATCGAACAAGTGACATTTCAAAATTTCAAAATCTATCTCCTCCCAGACGTATAGCCAATTGAGATAAATTCCACAATCACGTAACGGTAGTAATATAAATTTTTATATGAGAAGCTTTTCGATTCCGCGACTGAACAATTCAGAACGCCAAATAACGCGCGATTTTTTAAACAATTTGCAGACTTCAAAACTATCTGCCTCGAAGGATATGTGCAAAAATAGCTCAAATTTTATCAGTTATTCCTCAGAAAATTAAAGAGATCAATGGAGACGCTTTTTTGGAATCGAGCTAGAAACTTGAAATATGATTTTTGGTCAGTTTTCCGAAAAATTTCCGGAAAAAAAATAGTGCTTCGATTTTTCGAAAGTAGGATCAAAGAATAGCCAGTGAAACACTGATGAGAAAGTTGCTACGTCAGTGATATTTGAAGTTTTAGTGGTAAATTCGCGAAACGTTATTTTTAACTCATCTTTAAAAAAATTACTTAGAAAAAAAATCGCAAAAATGCGAAAATTTTCGAAAAAAAATTTTTTGATGATTGGGTTCTTAGTCACTTAATTTCACCCGTATAATATTGGAGCATTGTTAATGCTCTAAGGCTTCATTTAATCAGACGATATTCCCTAAGAGTAGTGTGCAAAAAAAGTTCGGCTGAAAATCTGGATAAGACTAAACCACCCAAAAAAAGATAAGTGAAACTCGTCGTTTCATGATTGGTTCTCACTAGAGCGGCAAAGTTGAAAAGGAGGTACCATTTTCTACTTTAATTAGATATCGATCAACTTCATTGTTGTTTAAATAAGCGGAGCTTCTCAATAAGCAGAAAAACTTCGTGGTTTTCTGTCTGACTATCCAAAGTAACAGAGTAAACCTAAAACGTGTATTTTGACCGGTTTGGTACCATATTATTCGAAAAACCGCCATCAGAATTTGTTAATATGCTTATAGATTCTCTATAAGTTGTATACGAAATATGTACGTCCTGATTTCAAAATTACATATCAAAAATTAAACATTGTATGAAAATAATGCAAAATCAATTCAAAAATTTCTGGGTAATGTCTGCAAAAATTTGTTTGATGACATAATGAAAATGATAGAATGTATTATTTCACAAGTTGTATAAGAACTAAGTCACGTATTAATTATTATTTCGTAAAAAACAAATTTTGATCAGCGGTTCCAAAGAATGCACCGAACCGGCCAAAATTGCCACTTTTAAAGGGTTAGTCGTCTGTATTGTTCATAATAGTCGACAAAAATCAAGAAATTTTTTATGTGCCTTATGAGAGCCGCTTAATTGGACACACAAATAAATTGATCGGATTATCTGATTAAGGAGAAATAGTATTCGGTTTGACTTCGCGTCCTCTAGTGAGAGAACCGATGATTTGAAAAGCGAGAAACTATACAATCAATTTTTCGGGATGTTGTAGTTACTATATCAGATTCAGCTTATTTTTTCTGCGTCTCACCATGATTGACCCTTATTTATACCTTTTGTCAATCACGTGACTGACAAAAAGGGCGCTAAAGCATTTATTGACATGAATTAAGTAGAAACCTAACGAGCCGGATCTAATTTGTTTGATAGATGATTGTCAATCCAATTATAATTTCTGGTCACGTTTCGTCTAATTTTCTTTTTTTAATGTTCATCAAAAAAGCTCTGAAGACCAAAATGACCACGTGACCGTAGATCAAGAAATAAGTGTAAAGTTACTGTTTTTTCAAATTACCTTAAATCAATTTTGAAAAAGTGAAGGTTCTTAGAAGTTTTAAGGGTTTTTTATACATCAAAAGTTCAAAACCGATCACGTGAACCTCAAATAGGATAATGTTTTGGTTTAAACACAAATAGTGATAAATTATGCCGAAAAAATTTTGCGCAAATAAACACTTATTTTAGAGTTTTTAAACATAATGATATGTTCCATAATGGTCATGGTATTTATAATTTAAGAATAAGGAATAATTATGACATATCGAACCTATTTTAAATTATTCGTCAGACTTATTCGACTTTGGTGAAGAAAAAATCTTAAAACGTTTGAAGTTCCCCAAAAAGTTTTATGTCATTGAGCACTGTTTCAAAAACGTATATTGTGTACCGTATAGAAATGCGTCAATTTCCAAGTTAATGCTTAGAGACTTAGTAAGTACCCCACAATATATCGGAGGGTCGACTTTGATGAAAATATTAAGCACTAATGGCTAATTGTGTATAAATGTTGCAGAGACAACATCCCTGTGAATCTCAAAAATTTGCTCATTTTGCTCGTAGTGAGCGTCGATACATAAAATGACCGATAGTTGCAAATATTTCATCGAAAGTCACCTTTTCGATTCTTGGGTACTTACAAGCTTCTACGATGAACTTGTCATTGGCTCTGGATCTTGCTCAAAAAGAGTCTCTTTTTCATTTTAAGAGCCAGAATTTTGCTCAAAATTTCCTAAATACATTTATCGCAGTAAATCTGCTTTTTTTTTATTAATTTCCATTTGATTCTAAATAACACTTTGTTATCTTTGTGATTGTTATTTATATCGAAAGTGATAGTCTGACAATTTGCGAAATCTAGAATTGTTTTTCGGATATCTTGTTCGATTGCCCAGGGTTCGACAAGAGTAGCTGCGAGACAGAAATGTCGCCTACCATGGATAATCATTAGGTACAATGCAGAGAAAGTTTTTGAGAAGCGCAAAAATTAAGAACTGGTAGTAGTTTTTTTGACCGAAAACAGAATAATATAACTATAGTCGATCGTAATTATTTCAAAACTTCAAAGGAAATGGAAATTCCCGTTCCGGATTTTTTCGATTTAAAAGCCATTAAATGGTGCCATTTCCAATCTATTTTCACGTTCAAATATTGAAAATCGTTAATAGAGACAGGAGGTGGTTGGATTATAAGCAGAGTTTTAAACTAGAATCTTTAACATTTATCCCGGATGCAGAACCTTAATGTATTTGGTTCTGATATTGTCCGCGAGACTTTTTTTTAGAATGTATCTTGCGGATGGTTATTTAAATAAATTATTAAAAATGAGTTTTCACAAATAAATGACTAAGTTTCACACAAAGGCCCTAACTAATCCGATACCTGATATAAATAATTATCCTATTTAAAATAACAGAGCGATCCTTGTAGGTAATAAAATGATAATTGTAATTTTCTTTTGAATTCACAAGTGAAGACCTTATTGTCGATTAATTTTGTTAGAGCTCAATGGCCCCTACACGAAACTAAAAAACGTCTAATCACGACCAGTGGGACCCCAAACTGAAAAAAACGTCTCATAACGACAAGTGGACCCCAACTGAAAAACGTCTAATAACGACAGTGGACCCAAACTGAAAACGTCTAATACGACATGGACCCCCAAACTGAAAAAATCGTCTAATCCACCAGTGACCCAGATCTAAAACGATCTCTTTCGTGCTGAAACCAAACGTGGATGAAAAAAGGGCTAAATCACGACCAGAGACACGTGATCGATTGTATAACATTTTTTAATTAAACAAATAAAAATTATGAGCTTTCGATTTATTTGAATAATTTGCAAATCAGAATAAAAAATTGTATAGCACAGGTTAACCAAAAGTAACTTCGCGCTCAAAACAAATGCATAAGCAGGCTTAAAATTGGCGCATTATATCGCTGAATAGACAACTTAAATCAGAAAATGAATTTGATTCACTTATTTTCGTATTAATGATCCATTTGAAACACTCGAATAGTAGGCCTTTAATTGCGCAATTTCGAGGCCACTATTGCATACTTTGAGCGCGAAGTAGTTTGTGTTAACTCTGTAAAATGTAATTTCTCAATTTTATATTCTGATTTGCAATTATTCAATAAATCGAAGCTTATCAATTGTTTATTTTTTAATTTAAAAATTGCTATAAATTAAATTAAATGAAAATTTAAAAAATATATTATTTAATTTGTTAGTTATTGAGATCAAGGATAAAATTTATTTAACAACACACAAGATTTCTAAAATTGTAAGTTTAGGCATCTTTTATTCTCCGTAAACGTTTTTCAAATTATAAGTTATTATTATATAAGTTACAAATTCACAAGTGAAACTATGACTATTCGAATCCGGTTTCAGATTTAAAATATAATATAATTTAATAACATTGAAACTGCAGAACAGCTGAACTTGAATGAAAAGAATCCTCAGATACTTTCCTGAAACCTGGCAATCTGTATACCAATTAATTTTTGTTTTTAGTGTCAAGCATGCACAAAACACTTTTATAAAAATTAGGCTATGACTTGAACAAACACGGCGATTACAGAAACGTTATCAGAAAAATTCTACGATTCCAGGAAAGGCAAAATTAAAATTACTATTTTTTTCAAATCAAGCTCAGGCCCCTTGTCAAAATTCGATAAAATGGTGCAATAGCGATCTGGCCAATTGTCTTAATATTGCCAAATCCTAATTCCAAATAGTTTCTATGTATACACATAACGCTAGCAACTGTCCCCCCAAAAACGGAAAAAAACAGTATGTGCAATATCCGTTATAATAAGAAAACAGTAGGTCGGTTGATGTTGGTTACCCGGTTGGTTAAGGCGGATAAAAATGTCGGATGAAAGTTTCTTAACAATATTTTTGAAAGTTAGTTTTTGAAATCTTCGTGGTCTGTTTAATCATAAACACTGGTAAACTTTTTACTTTGGTGAATTATTCAAAAAAATCACAATTTCTATCTTCCAATAACTTGGAAAAATTTCCGGAAATTTTGTTTTCAATTATTTTTTTCGAATTCTTTAGAAATTAACTGACTTTGATTAACTCCATTAATATCAATTAAATATCAATATAGTTGTTATCAGTCATGAATTAAAAGATGAATGGAAGACTCTACAACCTCCTTAAACTCAATCGACACCAGAAGTGAATATTTAATTGAATTTCAGAAGAATATGAATCGATAACGTCTTGATCGACAGACCTTGTTTTGATGATTTAAGGGGGTACTGCTTACAAAGAGCAGGATAATAATTTGTTGTGATACTCAATTTGCCTCAAAAAAATTGCCATTTTTGGCGAAAGTTTCTTTGATTGTGTAATTCTGTAGATATATTTTCTAGAATTTGAGTTACATCTTGAATGGGGGTAAATCTTAAGTTACATTCAATCGCTTTGAAAAAACCATAGAAAAATATGGCGAAGTAAACTTCCTGATGACGGTATTAGTGAATTTAGGCGATATGAGTTTTTTAAAACTTGATGACTTTCCAATCACGATCCCGATAAATTTCGATCCCGTTTCTGATCTAGTTTTAGAACACTGGGTGATATATCGTCATAAAAAACGCTAAAGAGTGAAATATAATTTTCAGACATTGTCTATGATTTAAAATACCGCCATTAGTAAGTTCACAGCGTCCAATCTTTTGGTAGTTTCAAAGCTATGGCATTTCCTTTGATATGTACCAGAAATTTTAGAAATAATGTCAACCTTATGAAACAATTTAAAATAAACCGCCGAGGAAAAACCGCGGACCCCATCTCTTTTACTGGGTTTATATGTTTATATATTTTTCTCATATATACCATCAAAGTAATGTTTCATAATCCAGGCAACTTTTGTAACTACAGAATTTTCGAATTATTGCTTTTTAAGAAAATTTTGAGTTCGAATTAAACTTTTCGAATTCGACAAATTATGAGAAATTTTTGAAAAAAGTTCCGAATATTTTAAAAAATGCCGTGTTTTTCGCGCAGGTGACCTCATATTTTTTATATGCTATTTAAAAAATCATAAGACATGGTTTTCTGATTTTTGGTCGAAAATAATTGAAAATATTTCGAAAATTTTCCTCATTTCTTGTTTAAAAATTTTCAAACTTATTTTTCTAGAATTACCAGCTGAAAATATTGAGAATGCTACCTTTAACTTTATTCAAATATGTACTCGGTTTGTTTTTTCGCTCTTGTTTATACTATGAAGCCCTCGTGAATCAAAAATAAATAAATTTTATCACACTCAAACCTGACAAATTAATAAGCCGTCTCGACCACCGAATTCAATTTATTTCATTCATCTCATGAAAAAAAATATTTCTTACGATGTGCCAAAATTTCGTTTTCTTAATTTTTTGGGAATTTGAATTTAGGATTTCGACGTAGAAATAGTATAAAATCATAGAAAATAAATTGAATTTGATGGTCGAGACTGTTGTTCCGGTTTCTTATTAATAAAAATTAAAAAATTATTTCACCTCAATTTTGACACCTTCAACCGAAATCTCCAATTTTTTAAGTGTGTTTCTTAAAGGGAATTTATATACTCAAATTTATAGATCTGAAAAACATCAGATTAAACAAAGTAAGCTCAAAGGTAGCACCTTACATTTCAACAACATTGTATTCAAAAATTCCGAAGTGGCAAAAAGTTTATCATCATGAGAAAGAAAATTGAAAAAATGCAAATTGGTCAAAATGCACCGACCTCCTTAAGTTCGAAAAAGCATCCAGCTGCCCAGTCATGTACATTGAAGATGATCACGACAACATTCGCCAGATATTCTGATCGAAAAAGTGCAGATTTATTGTTGTCAGAATAATTTTCATCGTCTCAGCTGTATTTTTACGATCAATCAATTCACAGTTACTTATATATAATTAATAGTAGTAGTTAAATGAATTTTAAAATTAAACTCCGGTGATCGTTTCTGAGACGTTATTGTGAAACGATTTCAAATGAGAAATTTTGAAAGCCAAAAATGTGAATCGATTCTATTTACGAATCTTGTACAATGCCCAAAAAGTACAGTGCTTTGTATGAACGCAAGCTATAGGCTATAGCTGAACGGTGATGGCAAATACAAGCATTTGGTTGAGTTTTTCTGATATATGTGCGAATAAGTGGTTTTTATTTTTGAAGGCCAATAAAAAACTTAAAAGCCTGGGTCCAAATTTGGTCTTTTAACTTTAATTTCTCCCCCAAAATGCGGTTTTTGGTAACTTACTGCTGAAGAAGCAGTTAAAACCGACCGGTAAAGTTGAAAAACCGGTACCAGCGGTAATATTTTTGAAAAAATTTACTCTCAAAAGATCCGCCATGAGCAGTTTTCTGAAAGCGAGATTATGATTCATGCGTCAATTTTGATCATAGACTGTGCTGGAGCCGAAATAAGATGCTTCTACAGAGGCTATGATAAATTTCGCAGATTTAAGCCATAGAACTCACGAAAATATAAGTTAATTTATTCTTTTGATACTTAGTATCGGCAACAAAGTAACCATAATTGAACTCGACTGACCGTTTTCATTTTGATATTGCTTTAGATTTTATTTTTTTGCAGACATTCTGACCCTTTTTTATATTGTATTAACTTTAAACATTGACGATATGCCAGTCTTAGTTGTTGGGTTTTTTTTTGGAAATAACAAAACTGAGTTCCACCGTTTGAACATAAAGTTATTGGACAATGAATAAAGTTTCAAACTAGGCCAGTGCTTGACAAACATCGAAAAATCATCCGTATCACCTGATTTTCACAAAATTCCCCAAATCGGCAAAGGAATACGATTAGTTGGGGTCTGGCAGCTCTGCAAAATCAGTTCTCTTACTAGAGGGCGAAATTTATCGTAGTCTTGGCTTTTTAATGACAGTATAACCATGGGAAAATAATGTACATTTTGGGCGCTAAAGAGTGATGTTTGTTTCACACTTTTATGTCTCCCGTGTGAATAATTGACCCATGATTGCTTTTACTGACATAATAAAATCGACAACGAGAAAGTGTTTGGTAACAATAATGAATAAAATAGCGATATGAAAGGCTTATGAATTTTTATCTAGACTCTAAGCTCAAATTATTAAACAGCTCGAAGCCTAACAAATATAAGTAAATATCTTTCCGAATCATAGTAGACAAAATTCAGCCGAGACACGAGAGCCTTTCAGGAGGCTCTAGTTTGAGCGCTGTTAACAGAAAACTCTTATAAGATCAACCTTTAATTTTTTTTAATAATCAAATTAAAGAGTTGAATTTTCTAAAACTTATTTCATACTCTAGAAACTTTATGTTAAATTCTAGAAAAAAAAGTTTAAAAAGAAAAGGTTAATCAAACCTGTTTATCTCAATAACTGCGCAGTGCTCTGTTCCAGTGGGAACAGTTCCACTCGGAACTTTTGTCTGATTGAGTTTATCTGTTTGTAATCAAAACATATTTTTAAATAAGTTCAAAATATAAACGAACAAAAATCCCTTTTTTTAGGAAAAAATTGTTAGGTTTCTCGATTTAATGATATTGTTTGATGATTATTACAATATTTATAAACAATACAATTTAAAGCAAATAGGGTTTAAGAGTAACACTCTGGCATGATTTTCACAAATTAAATATTTTTTCAAAACATATCATTTTATCCATACTAATATCGAAATAAGATATTTGGAAATTTCTCTCCCAAAAAAATATTTTCGCTCCAGATATGTTTAGAATGCTAATTTTTCTTGCGAATTGTACTCAAAACACTTTCCTAAAAACTAGATTATTTGAAATTTTAATTCCAAATTTGGGTAAACAAATATTTTTATTAAGCAAGACTAAAAAGAAAAATCGCTTCTCAATCAACTCGTCATAAAACTTGAACACATTATCCGAAAAAATTTTAAGTAATATAATTAGATTACCATTGTTGAATGTCAAAATGAATCCGAAAGAAAAGTTTCTACTATCATTTTTGGCTGATTAAAGTGGCTTAAGTTAAGGCTTTCAAAAGGCCCTATGCTTCGGAGGGTTAAGCAGCTACTACATTTTGAGTTGGCTAAGGAAAAATATAATTATAAAAATATATCAGCCATTACTTTGCATTTATCATATATAATATATGGATGAAATGTTTGAATAATAAATATACTTGTTTATGGTTCAGAGCGGATCAATAGTTTCAAGAAATTGTCTTCAATGATTTTTCCTTCAAAATAGTGTACAATTAAAATCTTTGTCACTGAAATCAATGAATAAACATTTTCTTAAATTTTTTTACCGCAGTTCAACTTTATTCTTGCCTATTTTAAGCTGAGATTATCCTGCTTTCATATTTTTCTTATAACTTCGAGAAAAAGTTTTTGGCTTGACGGAAATAATTGGAGTTCAAATTCAGTGTCCATAGTTAAACCAACATTTAATAGTGTGTTTGCGGCTGAAAGTACTTGGCGAAGATTTCATTATATCACCGAGAAACGAAAGAGAAAAAATGAGAAATTTTGAAATTGCCAGTAAAAATAAGGACCGGTCAGAATTTTTTTTTTATTTTCTCATACTAAAATGGAAAAATTAATGAAATAAATTAATTACGGAAATTGGATATATTTTTAATTGATTTTTCAGAAAAAATGACGTCACTTCTCAAAAGTCACATTTCCTAAATTTGACTTCTTTGATACAAATTAAAAAATATTGTTTTGTGGATTTTAGTGTAGGATACTTTCCAGATTTGAAGGTGATGGTTTTTGTAATTGAATATTAAAAAATAGCTTGACTATTTTATAGTTAGAATAGTTTTCCAAATACAAATTCGAATTTTGACCATGTAGTGTTTAATCAAATCAAGCCATCGAAGCTCAAAATCTGTACTAAAAAAATACCTTTCGGGCTTAAATATGACTCTAAAAAAAATTTATCTACCCCTTAACTCACGGAGGAATAGGCTGTTTGCTACAAAATATGACCTTACTTTGAAGCTCGTTCCTGATTGGTCTAGCAATCAGTGAGACTCAATTATGATTTAGGATGTAAGATTTTTGTTTAATTAATCTACCAGGTTAAACAATGTATAGTTTTCCAGATATTTGCCCTCAAAAACCATGAAAACGCCATTTCCCATGATGGGTACCCCCTTAAAGACATTTTCTTCATGATTCAAAGAAACTTTCTTTAAATCATGAAGAAATTGTCAGTAAATAAGTCTGCGGACATTCTGTTCTTTGTAACTCCAAGGGTGAAAAAAGGTTGGATTCCATTTTCTATAAGATAATTCAATTCCGATCACTATGAAACTTTTTGTGATTTTATTAGATTTCACGAAACTCTGTATCAAGCTAAAATAAAGGAAATGTAATTTTATTTGTGTATTTTGTACGGAAATCACAGACTCGTATTTTATTAGCTGACCTACTTATGGTAATATTTTTTCCTTCATTTAACGGAAAAATATTTCAATTTGACGAGATATCATTAGTAATTATAAAGTAATTATGGCCAACTAGTTTAATTCGATATCAAAATCACGAAAAAATGAAATATACAAAACATAATTTATACGAAAAATTATATGTAGCATTACATGCAATATATGATATATAGCAGCTAATAACACTTATTATTGTAGGGGGGGATAAGCACCTTTTTTAGAATTAAAAACTCTCAGCTGACAAATGCTGGCTGGTTGACTTTTCTTCACTAATATTTCAGCCAATAAAATAGAAGTCGATTTGTTGGGATCCATTGTTGAAATCTTAGAAAGTGGGATTTTTCAAACATAAATTTAATGAAAATATATTTATTTTCGAAACTCAAAATTTTGAACTCGACCTTGTCCAACCTGAATAAACCTGAAAAAAAAATTTTCACAAAAAAAAATTGTTTTTAAGTTCACTTATTACAAACGCAACAATTTTAATTTTCATTGATACAAGTTTTGACCTCAAAGAAGTCCTTTTATCAAGAAGTAGATTCAATTCGCAGAAATCCAATCGTACAAATGTATTATACAACATTTTGGATCACTTTGGTTGTACTTTGCTTCGTATTCAGGGTTAGTAGCTGAGAGCATGAGTTTACGGAAAATATGATGGGAATAATTATCATGCTTGATAATAAAGTTGCCAACTTGGTGAATTTACACATTCTATAGATGAACTTTCACAATTTTAATTATCAGATAGAAATGCAAAATACGCATCATTGACGTTACGTCTATTAGAGGATAATTTTAGGGCATGGAAATGGCTATTAATTCCTATCGCAGAATTTTAAGCAAAAGTTCATTTATAGAAAGTTGGATTTGACCCAGTTTCCTACGTATACGCTTTACATGATAGTCCAGTTCCTGGAATTTTTAAGTGTCATGGTTGAAATATAATCTATTTAATTTATAGCCATTTTATAACTAATGAAAATTAATCACTAATAATTATGGTAAAATGGTCTCTTGATTATGCCAAATCCGATTTGAGTAAATTTACTACGGAGCTAATGGTTTGGCCTTAAAAAATGAATTGGCAGCAAGAATTTAAAAATAAATTGCACTTTTTGATAATTTTTTTTTTATAATTTTCATTTCATTTGCAACGTTTCGCTATTCGCATGATCAGGCATTTAAAAAGTGACAAGTTTTACTGTTTATAAAATTTTTGATTAACCATTTTATTTTGAAAATCATCCGCAATTCATATCGCGAAGGTTAGGATTCTCCTTAATTAAACAAAAATAAAAAAAAAAACATTGTGTGGGCCATTTTACCTAACAGTATAGATTATACTGTATAGTTTCAGAATATTTTTTTAGGTAAGTGAATATTGTTAAACCTGTTATTTGATTTTTATTTATTTGTCAAAAAAATTATTAACCCCTAGACTCATAGAGTATTGATATCCCCCAGAGGCATGAGAGCCACTTTTTTGGCTTGACTTTGAACTCATATTATGGGAAAGGTTCAGGTTTAGGCAATTTATTGTTGTGAAATCATTGAGAATAAAGGATAGACTCGAATTTTAATTAATTATATTAAGCAAATCCTAAAAATTAACACTTTTTTCCGCGTGGAAAAGTGAAAGTTAACTCGAACTGTTTCTCCAGAAAACCATACGATTTATGAAATGAGATGCTAGTAAAAATAAATTAAGTTAAACCTATGTTCCTCAACTGGTCTCCGATTCTTAATACCTTATCGGGTTCGTCTATGAAACGACAAATCTCCCTGTGACATGATGAAATTAGTGGTAACAATATGTCTGCGCCTAATATTCCCGCCCGCTTTCTCATTCATTAGCAGATTTCTCTGTTTTCCAACAAAAGAAATAAAAAAGTTCTACATTTAGTAGAAACATTATTATTTTTTTTAAAGATGGTCAATGACGAATTCTAAAAACTGGGTATTTGAAGACCTTGTTGTTTTAAAAATAATTGTGAGATAAAGCTGATAAAGAAAAATTTCAGAGAATCCAAATAAAAAGTAGGAAAAATATATTTCGAACGGCTCATCCGAAAAAAAATTTTCTATTATTTTACAGAAATTAATTGCTTAACTCTATGGGCGATTTGAACCTTGAACTTTAATTTCGTTTATTTTTTCCTTTCCGTCTTTTCAAAAAAATGAAAGCCACTTTTTGGCTCTATGAGTCTAGGGGTTAACCATGCAAAATAATGAATGATTTGTGCACCATACGCATACGTTGCTTGTGAAGGTATAAACGAAAACTGTTTTTTTGCGAAACATTAATTTAATTATTTTCTGAATTAAGCCTTCGTGCACAAATATATTTTTCAGTACAGAAATTACAAAAAAAATTTCCGAGCATGGTTTAAATTTTGAGTTCTGCATCTTGGCAAAATTCAAAATGTATCTTGAAAAATCATACGCGCTCCTTAATTTATTTTAGGATCTCTTAATAATCCACCCGAGATACAGAACTTCAACAGCCTTTCAATATAACATTCAGTACAAAATATTCATAAAGTTGTCAGCTACTACTTAAAAATGAAAAAAAAATTCGGGGAAATTTAATATTTTAAGCTTGAAACATAGGCAATCGAAAGCGATTTTGTTAAAACATCAGGCTGACGTCATCAGCTGACAACTTTTCTTTTGTACCGAATGTAATATTTTTTCAAGGGCTACAATTAAAACATAATTTAAAACTGTTTAGCAGAAAAAAATGCCGTGCCTACCTTAGATAAAAGACATTCATGATTTGAATAATGATTACTTGGATGTCGCAGTAAGGACACCAATAGTGAAATCTGTAAGTCTGATAGACGATTAGAGATGGTCTTCATCAGGCTTGTAAAGGGATGCATCCTCGACCAAATTTCCAATCCCCATCCCCATCAAATATGGTTTTTTAAAAAAATTTAATTCTCAAATTTTTGTTTTAATTCGAAATTGGGGCTCTTTTATTTAAAAATTTAAATTAAAAACACAAAATCACCTTTTATTGGCCTTCGGCCGATTTTGGGCTCATTTTGTTAACAAATTTGAATAAAAACCACAAAATCTTATGGTCGATTTGGGGCTCATTTATTAGAAAATTTAAAACATACAATCCCCTGTTATCTGCCTTCGGCCAATTTGGGGCTGGTTTTTTAACAAAATTATATCAAAAACATAAAATCCCTTTTATCGGCCTTCGGCCGATTTAAGGCTCATTTATTAAAAATTCAAATTAAAAGCACAAAATTCTATTTTATCGGCCTTCGGCCGATTTGAGGCTCATTTTTTAATTAATTGAAAGCATAAAATCCCGTTTTTCGGCTTTTAGCCGATTTAAGGCTCATTATTAAACAGAATTTAATAAATAACATAAAATTCCGGTAAATTGGACCGGTACTGTACAACAAACGGTTTTAACGGTTTTCAACGTCTCAAAAATCATGTTTCCGCGCATTATTGTGAAATTCCATAGTATGCGTCAATCCATAAAAATGCTTCAATCGCGTCCACCCTATTGATGTTAAACTTTTTATGAATTTTTTTCTAAGTATTTTTCCACAAGTTCAGACAATTTGAAAAAAAGAGAGAAAAATTTCGAAAGATTTCATCAAAATTTTTTTTTTTCGTCGTAAAAAAATATTTCAAATTTTTTTAAGAATTGTTATATGACACCATCTATCTGCGATGTATGTACCAAAAAACTGGTGAAAACTGAGTTCAACAAGGCGGTTAACTTGATAATAAAAAAATTTTCCCGGATCATTTTCCCTTTTTTCTCATTTTAATTTTTTTTTCTTGAAAAATGATAATTTCGAAAATTTCTATTTTTCATAAAAAGTGTGTTAATTTCATTAATAAGTGGCGTTGACTCAAAAACAACCGATTTGCCATTTGTTTTATACTCATTAAATACTGAAAAAACGTAAATCACTATATTTTGATCACGTGACAACCAAAATTTTTTTTTCATAATTTTTTTTATTTTGCTCGATATTATCAACCCAAAAGAAGTTTCAGAAGAATCCACCCATTAATTTCGCTTTATTTCTATAAGTCGAAATTAATGCTGGAAGTGCTACATATCGATTACGCGACTTCCTGGTCGTTATTTGCTAGATTTTTGGCAATTTTTTTTAAATAATTCGGCTTTTGAAAACAACTTATTCGATTAGATTCTTAGATAGCTCAAACTGAGCACAAATATTTTGTTAATAATAACATAAAAAATTGGTCTATCGGACCAATTAATTTTATACTTTTTTCTGAGATTTCAGAAATTTTTTTTTATTAGTTTTTTTTTAACAATTGTAAGCAATTGTCGGATTTGGACCAATTTTTGTATTTTATTATCACAAGATATTTGAGCTCAGTCTGAGCTATCTAAGAATGTAATCGGATGAGTTGTTTTCAAAAGCCGAATTATTTAAAATTTTTGGCCAAAAAATCTAGCAAATAACGACCAAAGAAGTCGCGTAATCGATTTGACTCATAAAACCAAAAGTCGAACAATTTTGGAAAAAAGCACAATGAAGAAATCTAAAAATTCTTCGCTTGCGTTGAAACAATACTCAAAAAATGAGTTTAATATTACATTTTTGGCCGATAAACATGTTAAAATAAAAATACGGATAAAGACCTATAGTTTGGAAGATTTTTGATTCAGCCTCATAATATATACAAATTATTTTCGAACTTGAAAAGACATCATTTTGAACGCTGCCGCGTTTTTCAATATTGAGAAAATTAATTCTGTCCCCATATCGCCGAAAGTGCCAATATCGCCGAATGTGCCAATATCGCCGAAAGTGCCCAATATCGCCGAATTTTAAAATTTGCCCCTCCCCCTTGTAATGGTCATATTCATTTATACGTTCACTTTGTATTTAAATTTCACTAAAATATATTTCGGATATGTTAAAAAAAGGGGTTCGAATGAGGGATAGATGGAGATAAACGAGAATAGCATAGGGGATAAACGGGGAAAGCATAGGGGATAAACGGGGATAAATAGGGATAGCCACCCCCTTAGTTTCATTCTCCAACCCTCTCCAGGGGTCGATCCCTCCCCTTGCTATCCCCATCCCTTTTACAACCCTGGTCTTCATATAATATATCGTCAAAATAAATTCTACTGCTCAAAAAAAATTAATGACATAACGCCTACAAATAAACCAATTGAAGAGAACATTAATTGACCAATAGCGACCAACTCCGAGAAATTCCACTAAATTGTTAAATGATTTTAATGTCTTTTAAACATTTCGAAGTAAAAATTATGGTTTCTGGTATTTTCAGTTTTTGAAAAAAAATTAAAAGCAGTTGCCTTAATGCGTTAATTAATCTTCGACCGGTTCTTCGCATCATCCTTTTGGTTTAAATTGCCTTAAAAATTGTTAAAATAATTGGTTTAAAAAATAATCATAGAATTCTCTCACCAAAAAAATTTAATCTTACCTATTAAATATTAAAAAAAATTAATCTTACCTAATAATTATATTTTCTCTTGTAAAAATTCCTAATTCTTCTATTTTTATTTTGGGAGAATTTTCTTTTGGTCGGCAATTGATTCTTTGCGTCTTTTGATTGGCGGATGATGATGACGCATAAAAGCGGGGGTATGCTAAAATCCTTCCCTTGATCACAAAATTATTTTTACACGATACTACAGTCATATAATTGGAACAGTAAAAAACGGTTCTTTTTGAACTTATGGATATATTTTTGAAAGACCCAAAAAGCATAATTGCAGAAAAAGTTTTTCTTACGAACTTTTTTATATGGTTTTAAGAATTGCTCCCAATTATTATGGCGTTTGAAACATATCAAAGAGCAATATGAGATTAGAATTGTTTTGATTATTTCATTTTTAATTCTAGATATGGCACATTATATTTCAAAATACCCAACAAGATAAAAATATCATTAATAACTCATATAAGCATATAAAATGAGCGCTAAAAACCTACCGAAATATTGTAATATTCTTGGTTAAATTTTTTAGAAAAACAGCAGATAAAACAGTTTATGAGAAAAATCCTAAACATCCCGCCGAATATTCCAAAAGTTTTTAGAAGAACATTCACAATTTTAACGCATTAAACACTGGTTTAGAAATTCAAAACAAGAAAAAAAACAAAGCAAACTTCAATAACAAGTTTAAAAAATGATACAAATCTGCTGGCTGTATTTGATTTGTGTAGCATAAATTATGTTATACACAAAACTTTTGTCATTTACTTTCGAATTAAGCCACAAAATAAAGCAATTTTGATCTGCAATGTAGCTTTTTAAGCAAAAGTATAGGTTTGCGCTTCAACTGGAACACAGCGCTCTAACTGGAACACTTTCTTTAGGCCGGTAAGTGTTCCAGTTAGGGAGCGATGACTGTATACTATACAGCCTGATTTTTCTCGTTAAAGGCGTTTTTATTAATCCGCCGGGTAGACAGCCAAATTGCCTATACTTTGCTAAAGATTACGTAATAATTTGGCTGTCTCACCGGCGGACAAAAAACGCTGTTAACGAGAAAACTCAGGCTGTATTATATCCCTTATTCACATTTTTGTGAATATCTCGGCCCTACAACTTGAAGACACACTACGTTTCCTAATCAGGGCCAGGGTATTCACAAAAATGTGAATAGGGGATATCCATTATGATGCCCGGGTATCCCAATCCCGTTTCAGAACACTGATCTATACTCTAAATCACATATGGTAAAATCAGTTTTACTGATAGAATTCCAGTGGAGATTTTTGACTTTAGTCTATAGACTCTTTGTCTACAGCTGAAATGAGGTGTTCCCATGTTAGATATCCAGTATTTGGATATGTCCCCCTCGGCGCCAATCAGGGGCGCCGAAACGTCCACGTGATCGGTGGATGAGGATCTGCCCAGTTTCAAAATATATTCTTTAATTGTTTTCTCTTTATTTGGCTAATTAATAACAAAAAACATTATTTTTAACAATTTCAGGAATAATAAAATCTGAATGATTTTCGCAATAGAGCAATTTAAGTTTTCATGCCACAAATTTCAAAACTCCAGAATAAGCCGTAATGCAGCGCAATTTGATAAAGACCTCCTAAAATGCAATGAAATCGCCCTCAAAATAAAATTCCGAAAGTCATGATGTTTAAATTAAATTTCATGAAAAATAAGCAATAAGATTTTCATGCACAAATTTCAAAACTCTAGAATAAGCCGTAAGAGCGCCAATTTGATTAAGACCCCCTAAAATCCAAAACATCGCCTCAAAATAAAATTTCAAAATCTCATAATGTTAAATTAAATTTCATGAAAATAAGCAATAAGATTTTCATGCACAAATTTCAAAACTCCTAGAATAAGCCGTAAGAGCGGATTTGATTAAGACCCCTAAAATGCGAAAAAAAATTGCCTCAAAATAAAATTTGAAATTCCATCATGTTTAAATTAAATTTCATGAAAAATAAGCCATAAGATTTTTATGCACAAATTTCAAAACTCTAAAATAAGCCGTAAGAGCGCAATTTGATTCAGATGATCTGAATTCAGATCCCCTATAAATGCCCAAAAAATTTCCAATATCGCCGATTTTGTTTGACATTCATTTGCGAATTACTAAATTGAATTTTTCAAATTTACTCTAATCAACTTTTTCACTTACTTTCTATTGAAAACATCAGAATTTTCAAAACAATTCTTTTTTCTAATTTCGGTGACAAATTCTCACTAATTCAGATTCTTTTCTTATTTTAAATCTATCTTCCCATATTACAAACAAAAAGCGATTAGCAGCGCGATTGATCAAAATTATTTTTTTAGAATGAACAAAATTTAGTCACGAAATGTATCCTCATATCAAATAAAAATACCGAGCTTTTTAGCCACAGCTCGAATCCACAGAGCTATCGCGCCTGCTGGTTGATCGGGCGATTCTCTCTGACGGGATATAATAAGATTATCAAGCGTCTTGTTTGATTTTTTTAGCAGATTTTCGTTTTTGATCTGTATCTGCGTGCTGAGACGGTTTTTTCACCTATAAGTCTGTGTATAACTTTGTCGTTCCAAAAGTAATATGTGCGCATCTCTCTCTTTTTT
>SCLH01000933.1:134613-166023 GCA_004367855.1 Oikopleura vanhoeffeni | reverse complement strand
TGCGTAAAATCAAATAAATGCAATCAGAGCGTATCTTCCCAGGCGTCCGGCGGATAGGTGAAATCTGGCAAATAGGTGAAGGTTTTGAGCGAAAAAAACTTTCACCTATCCGCCGGACCCTGCTGTATTCAATAAATTCTACATAGTGAATTTATCAATAATTATTATTTGTATTTTTGAATAAAAAAAATATAATTTTGCAATATCCCTTTAACACCTTTTGGGTCATTTGAAAGATGTANGGTGGATTTCATTTTGAAAGCCAAGCGATAGCCGATGTCATGTTTTCGTTTCCTTCATATCACTCTATATTGTTTTAACCCTTGGGAGCATATAAAAAAAGTTCCGCCAAGGCCCCAGAGCCACAATTGTGGCTCTACTTTGAATCTTGTTTACAGAAAGCTTAAGGGGGTACTCAACGATTTTGAGATTTTAATCAGGTATTATTCGGAGAAACATGTCTTCTCAATTTCTAGTGGGATTTTTTTTGAACATCGCTCCTATGTATAAAAATTTGCAGATTAGTTCAGCCGGAAGTCAATTTTAATGATTTCTATAAAAAAAATTTCATCGTATCGAGTTGAAAGTACCATCAAATGAAAGCTCATGGTCTACTGAAGTAAAAATTTGCTCACGTCAGGTTGAAATTTTGATCCCTTATATTCTAGAATCAAGTAAACGTGAAAATTTCAAACTAAAACGAAATTTTCTCAAAAACGATTCAGTACTTTTTTTTTAAATTTGCTATAATTCGTAGACACATGTCTTCTCAATTTCTAGTATGAATTTCTTTTTAATCATTGCTCCTATTGATAGATAATTGCATTTTGGTTCAACCGGAAGTCAATTTTTGGAGTTTCTAGAAATTTATTATCATCCGATTGTACCGAAAGTACCCTCAAATTGAAGTTACTGCAAAACTGAAGTAAAAAGGTGCTATTCACTTTTGCTTATTTTTAGAATTTTTCATTAAAATTAAGGTTTATGTATTTTTTCTTAAAAAAAATACTTTGAAAAAATTTAAAAAAATCGAAAATTTTGAGAAAAATCTCAATTTTTTTTTTATGATAAGAGCAGAAATACATTTTGTGGCCTTCCTGAGGCTATTTGGTGCAGTTATTATGTCCGTAACCTGAATTAAAAAACCGTTGAGTACCCCCTTAAGTTGGAATTCTAATTTTTTCTGCATAAGGAAGTTGAAAGGTAATATTTTTGCATCCGACATTTTATATTCAAGAATTTTAATTTCTAGTTCTAGAAAATATAGTGAGAAAAGCAAGGTATACCATATCACGTGATACGAAGTTGTCTTCAGTGAAGACTCTTCACAAGTTACATTTATGTCGGAAACGATGCACAAGTATCTGGCCTACGTCATAGTTTTTTCCGCTTTGATTTATCTCATGAATCAAAAGTAATTTAAAAATAAGCCAAAAATTTTGATGGAAAAATCATGATTTTTGATAAAAAATGTTCATTTTTCTCTATAAAAGCAGATAAGCAGGGTCCGGCGGATAGGTGAAAGTTTTTTTCGGCTCAAAACCTCACTATTACCGATTTCACCTATTAGCGGATTTCACCCTATCCGCCGGAGCGGCTGGGAAGATACGCTCTGATTGGTCAATAACAACAAGGTCTAGATTTAATTTAGTTAAAGGGTAGTCAGAGTGAGAATTAAGGCTGATTTTGCCCATTTTTAATTATAAATGCAAAAGTTGACGGTTTTGAAAACCTCAGAAAATACTTGGGAGCGTGCTTTCCGTACCACAAATTGGCCAAACGGACTTTTTTTGCCCTCCCTATACTTGTTAAGGTGGGTACGGAAAGCACGGGCGGAAATTGGTCTGCATTATTTTTTATTTAGGTCAATTTGGGTACGGAAAGCAACGGGGCGTGCTTAGCGTACCCAAATTGGTCTGGAATCGAAAATATGTTGTGAAAAAACGCAACGTATGGTTATGCGTTCATTAGGGTGGTTAAGGAATTTCACGCGACGGCACTGGAGCACAGTGATAGGCATTAACTTATGCCGCATAAGCGGGTCAGTACAGGGAGACTTATCTGCAAAACCGAAACCCTGGAGTACGGATTTTTTTAGTTTTTGTGTCGCGATCGGGTATGAGATCACAACAAAAAATCAATAAAAAATGAACCTTTAAAGCGCCTTCACAGCCCGAAAGGTTGTTTTTGATACTCAAATTGTGACCACTTGGAGGCCCAATTTTTTTCACGTCGGAATCATTCTTTTTAGAAAGTTTAAAACCCCATTAACTCAAAAGAATCCGTACTGAGGGTTTCGTTTTGCAAATAAGTCTCCCGGTACTGACCCTACTCATGCGGTCTATCACTGTGCTCTCCAGTGTAATCGGTAAAATTGCCTTCAACCACCTCTAATGACGCATACCATGACGTTGGCAGTTTTTCACAACATATTTTCGATTCAGACACATTGGGTACGCTAAGCCTCGCCCGTGCTTCCGTACCCAAATTGACCTTAATAAAAACAAATAATGGCGCAATTGGTACGGAAGCACGGGCGTGCTAAAGTCGTACCCCAAATGGGTACAACAGACTCACCGACTCACTAACTTGTACCATAGCCGAACAAAATTTAAAATATTCGGAAAAAATATTTACTCACTTGATTGGAGAAGTGCCTGCTTTTGGGGTTGAAATTATATCGACCAGACTGGAAATTAATTCGTGTCATGAATACACACAACTACAAAGTAAATGGTTGTAGACTGTGGTTGTCAATTGCACTTATAATCGCAGAGAATATATTCCAGGAAGATGTCTCAACTTGATTTTCAAACGAAAGAAATAAATAGCTATCGGAAAAAAAATTGCCTTGAAATAATTGCTGGGAATTTTATTGAACAAAAATTGTGGTGCAGATTGTAGGCAAACCAACTTGTACTAGGACGATAAATAGAAATTAAACGGACAATATAATTTTGAATAGTTTTGTCATTTCATAAAATTCTCAATATGCCTATATTTTGGCTTTCGAAAACGGCCTATCTTTTTGCCTAGGAGTTTTGAAAATAAACCCCTATCTTTTGCCTTACGTCTATCCGCCGGAAAAGGTTTTTTGCGCTCAAAAAACCTTCAACACCCTATTCAGCCGGATTTCAACACTATCCGCCCTGCACCTATCCGCCGGACCCTGCTGTCATTACAACTTTTTTCTAGTATTTTCAAGTAAATATGGTAATGAAGTAAACTATGGAGAATTTTTGATTGCTTAAATTCACTTTATAAATAATTAAATTTTTTCATGGCGATATTGAACTGAAAGATTAGAAAAATATCGCCTAAATCAATCATTTTATTTTTGACTGTTAAGCATGCACAAAACACTTTCCTAAAACTGGCTAAATCTCACATTTGTATTTTAATGTCTAGTTCCGAAATAATTTCCGGAAAGTGAAACATAGGCTAAAAATCCTAATAAATCAACACCCCGTAATACTGGAACCAAACATTCGAAAAAAATTTACATTATTTTTTGGGAACCGAATCAAAATTCTTTATAATGTGTTTGAAAGAAAAGATTCTAGGATTCAGTTTTTTGTTTTTTTTTGTAATGATTTTAGGTATGCTTAAGCCACAATTGTGGCTCTGTGCTCACAAGGGTTAAACACTTACCGACTGTATTATACATACCAAACGAAGATTTTAATGTTTTTCGATAATCCCCCTAAGGGAGATAAGTTATCTCCAACTTTTTAATGTATCTTAACTTCAACTCCCTGTAGAATTCGACGAATAAAAAGGTCGTACTTAATACGTAGTACACAAATTTAGTACGTATATTAATACGTTACTACGTATTTATATCAGCAGTTTTTTAAAATGCCTGAAATTGACTTTGTTATTTTATTATTTTTCAAAGTGGTTTTCAAATCTAATCTCAAAAAATGCGGAAATATACTATTTCAAAAATTTATACAGCAGCTGTTACAGAGCTATATTTCAACTATTAGCTTTTCGTGGGAAAAAATAAATCCGTGCGCCCACGAGTTAATTGTATATTTGACTCAGAGGAAAATGCCTATACATTTTTGAATGACTGTCCTTACGAGTACTAAACTGGCTCGAGGGTGTGATCAATTCCATTTTCGCCTCACCTCCTTCACCCCCTTAAATGTTTACCCAAAAGTCTGCCTTTTCTATTGGCTCGCAAAATCGATATTACCCCCCGCGGCCCACCCACGTGATGTTACCAAGTCTTACCCTACCAAATAATTTTTCCCACAAAAAACAAGATAAAAAACGATCCCCGATTTTTTCCTTCGAAAACTGATTTTCAAAAATAACAGCGCTAAGAGAAAGTTTTTATTGTTGCGAGGGAAAATCAGCGGAGCGAGGAGCTTCGACAAAGAAGCTTTTTTGGAGAGCAGTAGTGTAAACGACGCCCACTCAACACTGCGCTACTCATCGAGAGGAGAAAAATATTAAAAAAAATTTGATCAAAATAATTCGTTTTTTTACTACTTGAAAACAGACTAGAGAATAGAAATAGAAGAAAAATGAAGATGAATTGGTGGCCACTTTTGGCCCTGGCGAATGCGGAAATAGTGGTAAGGATTTTATTTATTTATTTCCGGGGGCGAAAATTATTCAAATTTTTGAACGATGCATTTTTCTAACTTTTGTTTGGGATTTTGGCATTATCAGCTTAAATTTAAACCATTTTCAAAAAATAAACATAGGGACAAATTTTAAAAAGAAATGACTACTTTCTGACTCAGAATTTTTGACCTTTCCTGATTTTAAAAAATTTCATTTATATTTTTTGTATAAAGAAAATAATTTTTTGATAACGGTACTAATTTGTTGCAACTAGGCTGGCATCGGTCTCAACATTTTTTTTCTAAAAAATATCTGCGATAAAAGCCAAATTATACACTCGTAATGAAATTTTTCGAAGAATTGAAAAAAAAATATTTTAGAACTTTTTTGCCCGCACATTTTGAAAATCTTCATCAAATTTTCAGATGACTTTATCAGATAGATCACAATATGGTGTTCAAAATAATCAACATAAAATTCTTAGAATTCTGGCATATGAATTATTTTCAAAAAAGCTTGTTTTTCGTCAAAATTTTCGCCATAGTCCGACTTTTGTTTTTTCGGACGATAAGAATTCTTCAGTTTTATAAGTGCGAGAATTTATTTACGATCGGTATTCATACTACTATGATAGTAAATTGTTGGGATGTTATTTTGTAATACAAAGGTCGTTTGAACATTTTGTAGTCTCTTTCGAGGCAGACTTACCACGTAATAAGTTATTACTTATAATATACCGGGCTGAAAATATATTGCGAATGTCTATAAAAATGCAGTAAAGAAATGTTTGGCCAGTTGACTGAAATTTCAAAAAAAATCGTACTGGAATTTTGACCGGATGCTTTTTACTGGTTTTCCGGTTTACATACACCCGGTCAACCCTATCAATTTTTTTACATATTTCGAAAAAAGAGGGATTTGACGAATGGTGTGAAATGACAAGTTGCCTTCAGAATTATTTAAAAATGTTTTTCATAATTACATGTCAGAAAATGAAGCTAATTTTTTCTATCCAATTATCACCATTTTCAACCGAAAGTAGAACTTTATTCTCTCGATATTTTCAGCTGATTCTCAAAATCGACTCAGATTCCTATGTGTATGCGTTACGCCTTTTCATTATGTTTTGTCCTATAAATAGAAGATCAACTCTAATTTTTGAATACGGTTTGCCTAAAATTTATCGTATAAAGAGATTATACACTACGGTGGCCATTAGGACTCAATTGTTAGTACAAAAATATATTTCTGAAAACTCCATAAATTCCCCCCCCCCCCAAATGGAAACCTCTGAAAATTTATATCTTTTTGGTTGTATTTTAACGTTGGATTTTTGTACATAATGTATGTAACATACAGCATAATATAAAGGTAATAACACGCCTACGTTATTTTATAAATTTTATAAAAAAAAGAGATAAATATTTTGCGTACTTACCGTAGATTCCCACTTTTTGTCATCGCCAAGATTTCCAGAATGATTTATTACTTAGTCCCTGAGTGATTTTTTAAGCCTTTTTAAGAGTGCCTTTCTACTGTGCCAAAAACAACATTTTTTCATCATTTGTTTAGACTACTTGAAATATCGGTTAGCAATACTAAGGCATTTTAATCGATGATTTATCGGATAAATTTTTTTCAATTTAAAATACCATACAAAATCGGTCTTATCATTGTTTTGTCATGATTTGCAGATAAAGCTGCAATTTTGTAAACATATTAAAATTTACTGGTGTTCCGGGTGGTTAATTTAGGCTATTAAATATTTGAACCTATTTAGAAAAGAAAAACAACAGTTACAATTGTAAGTTTTGACTGACTCTGATCAATTTTGATACTACCGAGCGCTCGGTATTGAACGGGCGAGAGTATAATACGTGGGCAAAAAAAATATTTCGGCTATTGGGTAAATAAAGTCAAAGAATTCGAAAATCACATTGGAAATTTCAGAAATTTTGCTCTCTAGCAAAACTTGTGTTATTTTTTGATAATTTTCAAGTTTATTTTATTATTCTCAAGTGCCAAAATATTGTTTTGCCCGCGTTTTAAACCCTCGGTATTGGATGTGTGTGATTTTTAAATGAATGTGTGTAATTGAATTTGTTAACACTTTTGCCTATTCTATTCCATTAGAAAAAAGGGGGTAATCCCAATTTTCATTATTTTAACCCCTAACTTGCAGTTTAAAAACCAAAAAGTTTTGCAGAGTTACTTTTGGACAAAAATTTAACCCCGTTGATGTTGGGGTTTATGTGAAAGAATAAAAAGTCGATAAAATACTAAATATATGCCGAAATAAAATTCTTAACTTGCTTACAAAATTGGCTTTTGTCCACTGAACTGCAGTTTTAATAGTATTTCACTAAGTCACAATTTATTCTTACGATATGATTTTTTATGACTGTTAAATGTCACAAAAATAATGCTCTGAATCATATAAATTTTAATTCTTGAGTATTCTGACTACACTTTGTACGAAAAAACATTCTCAGAATCAGAATCTACTAACCGAAAAATCAGAGTTAGTTTAATCATTAAAATTAATTAATCTAATTATTTTTTTCATTAATATCTTGGTTAATTCTGATAATGAAAATTAATTAATTAATTTTGGTTGCATGCATTTCACAAAAATTAATTTTAATTAATAATAGATTTGTTATATTATTTGTTCCGACAGATATAATAAAAAAAAATGTTTTTTTGCAATTTACCGTATTTACGACGAACAATTGACTATAATAATAAGGAAATCAAAAGACTTTTATTGGTTTAGTAAGAATAATATTAGTCAATCCACGGCTAATACAAGAGATCATATGGCTGAGTAAATTCTTAAAATATTTCTGAGGTATCTTTATATCCTGCTTCTTATATGTTGCTTAAGAAACATATACTGCTTCACTTGATTCGATTGATTGCACAGAAATAATGATCTTAATCTATTACGGTACATGATGCGCCAAAATAGCTAGATTCTATTTGTTTCAACTTTGGTCATACCAACTCGGTATCTATGAAGAAGATCGGTTTGAATACAAAATAAATCTAGTTATTTTGTCGCACCAGGAACAGTAATAGTTATATCTCTTACGATCCCCGAGTCCAAAAAATATCCTACCGCCTGAGTTTCAAGTGGCATCGAGACCAAAAGTGATTCTTTTAAAAAAATACTAGGCTATAATATAATTTATCAGCCGATTTTTTTAATTATAGCATCATTGGATGTCGCGACATGTCGTTCGAAATTCTCTATCTTTTTCAACTCGAAATATATCGACAATTTAAACTTTAAAATGCCATTTTACACAAGAAAAAATTTTCCGAAGAAATTTTTTCAGTTAAAAATTCTTCTTAAAATTATGCCCCGTGTATTTTTTTTTCATGCTTTGATAACATTACTAGTTAAAAAAACGATTTTAACACCGGGTATAAGTTATACCACATAAGTTATACGGTATAAGTTATACCGTATAACCCTTGATACAATGGATTTATCATTTTTTGTCTGGACGCCACGGTATTCTTTTTAAAGCTAAAAATTGAACTCAGGGATGGTTATCGATAAACGTTTTATATATTGAATCAATAGCTGAATGTTCAATAAACAAAGGTACAAAACTACGTTAATTTTAATTATCGAATAATTTTCGGCATGTCAAGTTTGAACTAAAAACCCAATATGAGAGCTAGATGCTAAATTTTTTTCTGAGCAAAAAATTCTTCTCAGACCGATGTGTTCCATTATAGAAACTTGAGCACTTTTGAATATTTATTTTATAATTTAAATGCTCTGTTTACCAGCAATAAGTTGAAATGCATGTACATACCAAGAAAGCGTTATCAATATTAACTATTTATATTTGCCATTTTCAATGGATTTTAAGGTTCAATTTAATTTCGACAATAGTTTATTTTTTAATATTTAATTATAATAATATTGAATTAAAATAAACTCTTTAGAAATTGTTTTAAGGGAAGTTCAATTCATGAATCTCAAAAAAGTTATTTGTGCTCAGAATAAATTTAATTTCATAGAGGCCAAAAAGTGATTATATCCTAATGATATTATTCTTTTTCCCAACCAAAATGACTCTCTATAGTAAATATAGTGTCCTACCCATTAAATTAAGTTTTTTTAAACGACTCCTCCGATTGAGTTCTTAAGAACCTTAAGGTAGCTCATAATGACCACACACTGTAGAAAAAAAACAAAACAAAATAATTGGTCCAAAAAGAAACTTTTTTTTATGTTTTACAAAAACTTGTGACACAGTTTAAAACTTGTGTAAAAGAACTTTATAATTTAAAAAAAATATTATATTGAAAATAGGAAAAATGTCCGATTCGGACTATTGTTGTCTTTAATATTTAATACTTTTCGAAATACAGTACATGTGAATTTTCTGGTGAGACTGTATGTCTGATAGGGACTGTATGTCTGATAGGGACTGTATGTGAATTTTCTGGTAAGATAATGATTCGGCTATATAATATAGCCTATATTACAGAAAAATTGAAAGTTTTTGGACATTTCTAGAATTGTTATAGGATTGAGCTTCCGGTTCAATTAAAACCATAAAATTTCTGATAAGATCATCAAAACAAAAACTTTCAGGCATTCTGGTTTGTACCATAAATTTAATAATTGAATATCTCAGATGCAATTTTGCCAACTTTGAGGTATTTTTCTGATTTGAAACAAATAATAATTTTTGAAATAATTTTTTATTACACATATACGTAAAATGATATTTCTGACCGATTCCCGCTACTCTCGTCCCCCAAAAATAAACACAACTCTAGAAAATTCAATATTTAATTAATATAGCCGAATCACATATAGCGGAATTACTATCTTACCGAATTTTCTGGTCGAGCAACGCAAAGAAAGGTTATCGATATTTAGCCAATTAGCGCGCCTAAAAATAAATTGACCAATCATGTGTCTGTTCCCTCTATTTTATCGAGATTGTTGTTCTCGATAAATTAAATTACATTGTATTGTCATTTTGAGCCTTTGAAAAAATCAAAAAATAAGTTCAAAATGATTCAAAATTCAATTTAGTTGTTTTTATGCTCGGAATCGTTTTTACGGTGGCGATAACCCCGGATGGCATTTGGAATTTTTAACCTTTTGAAATTTTCATCAACGGTTTTAGTTCATTATGTAGATCAAAATGCTAATTTTGCATAAATCTTAATTAAAATATAAATATTTCATTCATACTGAGTCGGCATTGCTGACACATTAAGTATGGTTGTTTATTACCGTTGAATTTGATATTTTTATTCTGCTTTGTAATGTCATAAAATAAAACTATTTCCATGAATAATACAATTTTCAGCTCCAAACTTTAATTGTCAAATATTAAATTCAAAATTTATGTAATCATAAAAAGAATGAACATTTTAAAAAGCAATTTGAGCATACGACATTGAATACAAATGTCAGTGGAACAGTCTAATAGACTCTGTCTGTCTGACAATGATTTGCTGATTAAAATGCAAGATATAAAACACTTTTCGGAATATACGAGTGGATATCAGCATGAGTGCAAAACGCGAACCAGCAAAAATGTTCGCGTTTCGTACCTCCGTCAATTTTGCAATAGTTTGTAACAAGCTTAACAATTAAATGCAAGCTTAAAAATATCGTATCTGATTGGCTTACTAAAACTTCAACTGCAAATATATCCCCAACTTTATTCTTGTGCTAAAAAATGTATTTTAGGTTGACAAAAGCTCCAAAGAAGTAGGCGAAGAATTTTCGTTCAATTGTTTGTCCACAAATCAGGGAGATCGGACTTATTACGTTGATTTTATCCCGGTGGGATCGGCCAGTGATGAAAATGAAGATACGGTTTTACAGTACACAATCGACGCAAGAGGAGACGTAAAAACAACTTATAAAAAAGATGAAAGATTTGAAACTGATGGCAGTAAAATCACAATAGGCGATGTTTCTTTACAAGACGAAGGAGTGTATAAATGTATCATCAGATTTCAAGGACAGAAACAAATTTTCAAGAAAGAATTGGTCGTCTATGTAAAGGAATGGATTGAAATTTAGTTTTATAAAATATTTTCAAAGTTTTATAGTAGGTTCAAACTGACCCTTATTTTTGTTACCTTGCGGCGGGAACTAGCTATCGGTTATAATTCCGTGATCAAATAGAGATCGGAATTTCTGCAAATTTTATCACGTTGACTAGAAAAACTAACTTTAGCTATAGCACCTACGCTAAAAATTTCAAAACCTACAATTTTCGATTCGACCAATCTGATCACTCAGTGTTCTAAAACGGAATCGGGATTCGGCATCCCGTTTTAAAACACTGATAACTGGTTTCAAAGCGAGTAGTGAATCTACTGTATTTTATAAATAAAATCAAAATTCGGAATTTTGATTAGAAATGAATTAAAATGAGCATAACTATAAGATTCTTGTTTCAATAAACGTCTCTGAAATTTACCACTTTGGCGCCCTCTCTCGGGAGAACTTACTTTCGGATGCCCGCGAGACCACCACCACCAATTTTTACGCCAAACTTTTTAGTAGATTATACACTCTTGAAAATGTGGTCTGGTCATGAATTTCCCATTTAATCAAATTAGCTTCCTAATATGAAAACAGCGCGCCCAAAAATTATGAGCCATTCAAGCTATGAATTTTCTTGATCATAGATTTATTTTTAAATGTACACTTTAGATTAATTTTCTTGAAATTTTTAATCCTAATAAAGCCTTCAGTATCTGACATTGCTGATTTAAATCAACATTTGGTTGATCCTCGAGATGCTAATATCAAAGAACCATGGGAATCAGTCGAAGTCGCAAAATGTATTGTCAATGCTGCAAAACCACCGGCAAAAATTAGCTGGGAAATGTCGACAGGTAATTTTTCGAATGAAAATGAACTCGGAAACGCGCTCCGAAAATATTTCAAAAGATTCTTCTTAGTCTTTTTTCTAATCAACATAATGCAAACTAGGAACCCACGCCAGATTCAATTGTCAAAAATGAACTTTTTAAATCAGAAAATTTAGCCATCTAGACAAAAATTGAAAATTATTTAAATTGCATTTTCTATTTTTGTAAAATTGGTCATTTTCAGGAAAACCGGAAATTTATCGTTTTTATCCGGTTTCACATTTCCTCATCGCTGATTTCCAGTTTGTCGGATTCATCGTGAATTTTTCTATAAAACTTCAGCAAACTAAAACAAATTCATCAACAAAATTCCAGAAACGGCCAAAAGTAAATAAAAATATAGCTAAAGAATAACCAAAATAGTCCATGGGTTAATTATTAGCACACGGAGCGCGAACCTCAATTAATGTTTTTTGCTCGCTAGCGCCTTCTGTGAACACAACTGACCAATAGTTTGTTATATTTGGAGAACTGAAAAGTATTTTTATTTGATAAAAGATGAAATTTTATCTTAAATTTTTAGATTTCAAAATCGATGATGTTATCACAAATCAACTTGAGAACCAAGATCGTACCTGGGATCAAACCAATATCTTAAAACTCATTCCCACCCGAGATTACAACAAAGCAAAAGTTACCTGCGTTGTTCAATGGGAAAATGCGATGCCTATCAGGAAATGAGTCGAAAATTTCAATGAAACATAAATAAAAATCTTATTGTTTTTTTGCCCAATAATTAAAAAAATCAATAATCTGACGGTTTTTCAACTCGGCAAAAGAAAAGACTTTTTTATCAATGTGGAGTTTAAGCCCCGGGACGTTGTTATCTCGCAGAACAGTGCACAGCAGGAGGTCACATGTACATCTGATGGAAATCCGAGCCCATCGATTACTTGGACATTGTCCGATAACACTGTTGATTCAGTTAATCCTACTATTAATATGATTGTAAGTAAAAATATTATTTCTGGGAACTTTTTTTGTTAAAATAATAAAAAAAAATTGAACGCCAAAAGACAAATTGTGAAGGATATTCTCAAAGACTAAAACCACCATCATTTTTTTTGTTTCAATTTAAACTTGTCTATCTGAACCTGTCAATCTAAACTTGCTTTTTAGTTAGATAGAGTACCCAATTAATCGGCTCAAAAAATTAAGCAATTAAACTACTATAAATACTTTAAATGCAATTTCAAGCCAGAGTTTTTTGCTTAGGATAATTCAAAAATATCAATTAAAACTGTATCAAAAGTTGATTCATCTTACTTTTTTGCGGATTTCTTGAAAATTTGATATAAAACGCCGATTTCGAAAAGCTGAATGACTATTAAAAAAAAACTGAGGAAGCCAGTTTTAAGAAAAAATCTCTCTTCTATACCTAGAACTTCTTTTATTTTTTTGAGTGGATTATCGAAATCTCTCTTTATAACAAATAAGGCGCTCGAATCATAAATTGTCTAAAATTGCGGTTACCGTCAATACATTTAAAAAATAATACTCTGCGAAAGATTTAGGTTTCAACTCCTTCTTTGATGATTGCAATTACCAAATATCATAAATTACGATCAGAACATGATAACACTACATTTTGAAAGGAAATAAATACATTTTTGGTACCTTACAGCCCGAAATTTCTTATCTAGTGCACTTCTTTCTTTCGCAAAAATACTCGACGGTGATTGGTCAATATCTGGAATAGCTGTCTCTGATAGGTTATTTTTTTCGGAAGAAAAAAAGCGCATCAAACAAGAAAAATCAGACTGCATATTTTGGATTTTTGACCTAAAATTGAGAATAGTTAAATATAACTTTTATCTGCTTGCTTGCAAAAAAATAATCCAAATTTCGAATTTTCTTGCATTAAAAAATTAGGCTTTTTAGGTTTTTCTAAAAACTTTTGGACCCCCTTTATCCTTAACAATTTTTCAGGAAACAACCAATCCAAACGCAACCTATACTTGTACAGCCCAAAATGCCTATGGTACCTCCACTATGACAAGGTCCAATTTCGAACTGGCTCAAATCGCCGATACAGTTGAAACCGCCGATATGGGCATTATAATCGGAGTTGCGGTGGCTGCAGTTTTTGTAATTTGTTTAATTGGGTTTTTGTTGTATCGATTCATTCTCGACCCTCATCAATCAAACGAAAAAGAATCATTTATCGACGATAATGAAGATGGATATAGAGCACATTATGTGGGTGCCGAGGAACCGCCACATTATAATGCGAGGTAAGAATTGAAGATAATTTTACAGAAAAAATTTGCAAAAAAATATTCTGCGAAAAATTAATTAAGAGAGTTTTAGAGCCTCAAGGTATCCCTTGGTTCATAACAAATAACAGCATTATAATATATCAACGATTGGTATCTCTAGGCCCATACTTTTGCGTTCGCTTCTGACCCGCGTTTGACCAATGAGAGCACCTGATATCACGAAAATTACCAATAAGAACTTTGAAAATAAGTTCAAACGCGAAAGTAGAGGCCTAAGGATCCTCTTTTTATATATCCTTTTCCCAACGGAACTCCATCTCAAAAACGTTTACTATCTCTATAGCGCGTGTTCGAATTCCACTGATGTTGTCTAAGTGATTGCTCGAGTGATTACACACCGATAAAATTTAGCGGTCTCATTATGAAGACCCTTGCCTGTAATCATACTCAAGACAATGACTAAGACAACATTAGTGGGATTCGAACACGCGCTATAGAGATAGTAAACGTTTTTGAGATGGAGTTCCGTTGGGAAAAGGATATGCTTTACTTGTTTTTTGTGGCCCGCGTTTTTACCCCCGCCCCGTTTCTTGCGCCCACGCAATGAACGAGAGTAAAATATCTCTAAGCAAATCATAATGGACAGGATCATGACTTTTGATCGTGTTCTGATGCTGATATAGAGCACTGCGCCGTGAGTAGATTCGACTAAAATAAAAATGTTCTAGACTCTGTAAGTTAAATAATAAAGAAAAAACGGAAAATGGTGACTACTTGCCGGAAATAGAGTCTACTAGTTAAGTTTGCTTTGAAAACTAAACAAAATGAAATTTGGGGATGGTTAAGGGCCTCGGTGCATTTTGACAGATTTGCACTTTTTCATTTTTTTTTGTCTTGATTGGAAACTTTTTGCCACTTCAAAATTTTTGGATAAAAACTTTTTTGAACACATGTTGCCACTTTTCAGCTTACTTTGTATAATCTGAATTTTTTCAGATTGATTATTTTTACTTTATAAATCGCCTTTTGAAAAAACACTCAAAAAACGCGCGTTTGCTATCGAAGGTGTCTAAATTAGAGTGAAATTTATTTTCTATCTTTTATTAATCAGGAGCTCTAAAAAACGGTCCTGACCACCGTTGAAAATTTTTTTAGTTTAAATTTATACGATTTTTTAGTCAGAATCGAAAATTTTAATTTTTGAAAAAAGACGTAAAAAACTGAAATTTTATCTAAAGAAATCATTTTTTTCATGAGTGAAATGAAATAAATTTAAAACGCTCGACAGATTGCCTTACAAATTTGGCAAGTTTCGGTGAAATAAATTTTCTTTAATTCTGGATAAAAGAGGGCTTCGATGGATTACTGCCAAACCGTAGTTCGTTAGAAAAATTATGATTCAAAGTATAAACAAGACCGAATGAACAAAACGAGGACATATTTAAATATAGTGAACTAAGAAATGAGTTCAAAAGTTTCCAATTAGTTTCGACCGAAAATCCAAAAAAATGTCAGATGATTTTCAAATACACATAAAAAATATGTGGTCACCTAAGCGAAAAGTTTATTTTGAAGAGTTTTTTTCGTTGATTTGAAACAAATACTGTTAAAAAATTTTGAACAAAAATAAGGCATTTTTTTTATAATGTTCGGAACTTTTTTTTAAAATTTTTCATAATTTGTCGCATTCGAAAAGTATAATTCGAGCTCAAAGTTTTCTTAAAAAGCAATAACTCGAAAATTCTGTAGTTAAAAAAGTTGTCTGGAGTATAAAACATTACTTTGGTGGTATATTGAGAAGAATATATAAACCCTGTAAAGAGTTTTTCATCAAGAGTCCATATCCGTATCAGTCAAAATGCACCGAGGCCCTTAAATGCATGTCCGAATTTGAAGTTATAATCAGTCTTATCATCCGTAAAACCCGATTTTAATTATGCTAATTTGACGCGAGACTTTTTTCGCTGTGCTCTCTATTGGTCCCAGAACACGTCGAAAAGTCATCCTCTTGTCCTTTCTGACTGGGTAAATGATTAAATCGGAATCGCCAAGCTATTTATTATTTTGTTATTCATTATTGAGGTGATTTATCACGCATGATTATTGTACTTTAACCAGCAATGTTCATTGCGATAAAACAAATTGATCATGGCTTGGCTTATTCAAATTGTTAAATAATTTTTAGTCGGGCTTTTAAGAAAATAAATCGACTATAAGGCCCTTGTAATCTCGCAATTTTGATGAATAAGACAAAACGTGACATGTCATGACACTGATCCAGAAAACGTGTTTGCTACAGTGAAAGAGGGAAAATTAATTAAGAATTATTTAATTACAAAAATGATCAGTTTTAGTTATAATTTGAACTACTTATAATCTTAACTCTCAGAATTGCAGACTGCCGCATAGTCCAAATAAAATCACTTGAAAAAATAATTACAAAATAAGGTTAAGCATATGTCATATATTAATACTTATTTCTTGAAAAATAAGATCACCTGACGTTTTTGAAAAATGCCGTTATGTTTAAAATTCTTAGATCATGTGTTTATTTGCCCTGGAATTTTTTTGGCGTAATTTTAGTAGTATTTGTGTACTTGAACCAAAAACTTATTTCTTAACTTGAAGGTCACGTGATCGTTTTTGGACTTTGCTGTAATAGAAAAAAGTCTTAAGGGGATTGTGGTCTGCATCCACGTAATGTGCTGGGGAAAAATAAGCGTGTTAAACTCAAATATCTTTTGTGAGAATTGAGTGAACGTTTATTGTTCCAATTGTATATTGTAGTCCGAAAACCTGAGAAGTCAAAAAACTGATTCATTTCTAGAAAATATTATCACATCAACCTTTAAATCATAAACCTAATTGCTGGTATTTCTTTCATTGAAGTATACGTCATATCCACGTATCCAAAAATCAATAATGCCGATATTATTGATCAGAAAAAACATTCTCTACAATTAAACCAGCATATTTTATAAATTCATCTTAATTCGCCGAAAATTATTTTTGAAAAATTCCTTGCTATAGTTAAATAAAGGCAAAATGTAGTATTTTACAAAAAAAAGTATACCTCACGAACGGTACATGCGATTCTCTTTCTCTTTTTCATAAATCCTTCTCTATTATCTTATAAACTTTTGAACCAAGGAACTTTTAATAATTTTTTTTATATTCTCCGCCAATCACTATTTCATGTGATGTAATGGCGCGCCATTATTACATTGATTAGGCTAAAAATGGAAATATTGAAAAGGCGCAAAAATCTGAACAACTATCATATTGAAATAGTTTCATTTAAGGGTTTTAAAAAATTTAAAAAGCATTTCAAACTTTCGGATTTTGAAAATTATTTCTTTCGAATTCTTTGCAGAAATCATTCAAAAGAGTCTCCTATGATTTTTTTAAGATACCTTTTAGCCTCTATTTTAGCTTCTACAGGTAACGCCATAATGATAAACATGTTAAATAAGATTTCCAGTTTGCCAAAACAATAAAAAAAATATTCAGACCACCAGCTGGCCGAAAACCATCCGAAGATTCTGACTCTGACGACGGGGAAATGGGAATTCCAAGTCCTGCAAGTCGAACATATCACAGTAGTCGTCGTTCAAACGCGAACCTTCGTCACTCTCCTTCTCGAGCAGCTCCCACCGAGACTCAGCAATTCGACTATCTGGCGCCCTCTTCTGACAATGACGATAAATTAATCGATAACGCTGCTCACAGATATGCAGATTATAACCCAGAATATTATCAGACTACAAATACTGCTGCTTACAAATCAAGGGGTTCTAGCATTGATAATCGACTTGATTATGCACACATAGGAGAAAATACACACATGGTCTGATAAGGTTTTCTTTGAATTCATTCCTATGAAAATGTTGACTGTACAAGACCATATTTAACGGATGTTGCTGCCATTTTTAAACGAATTTTGCAGTATTTCACGACGGTATCGAAACATTAAATATATTGCTGTAGTATTCAAATTTTCGAATTCGGTGCCTTAGATGTTTTTTTCAAATTTTCGTAAAGATTTATTCAATCGCGTCTTTGAAGAATTATCTTTTCATGGGCCTTGAGCTCTTTAGATGGCCATTGTTTCGGGTATTTAACAGATAAAAAAAAATAACCCAGATCCAACACCCTAAATTATCATTTTCAAATAAAAAATACAGGGGGCCCAAATTGTCAGAAAGTTTGTTGCCAAAAAAATCCTTTTCCAAACCAAAGTGTCTCTCACTAGTAAAAGGCCTTTCCGCCCCGTTTAAATTTCGTTTTTTTTGTAAACCACTCATCTGCTTGAGTTCGTAGCTCAAAATGACGGCACATATTTAGACCATTTGTCCAATTTTTTTCTTCAAAAACTTATTATAAATCTTTAATGTTTTTCGAAAAAAAAAGCGAAAATGGTCAAATTCGGAACAAAATTATCATGGATTTATTTTTAATATGTGTTGTCAATCTGAGCAATCTAAGAACTCAATCGGATGATTCGTTTCCAAAAGCCGAAATGTGAAGGTTGTGGACACCCTACTTACTTTGGCTGGGAAAAGGATATCGGATCATTTCGCACTTTCGTGTTTCAAGATCTTTTTGGTATAGAAAAAAATCTCTTGGGTACATCTTTTGGGTACAAGATGATCATTACGATTCAATTTTTTCAGAAATTTGGTTAAAAACGAATATTTTCATCGGTTTGTGAGAAAATTTGTCTTGTACTTTAAATTCAAGTTCCAGATATACATTTGGAAGAAAAGAAAAATAATTATCACTTATCCGAATATTCTGGCCTCGATATCAAAAAATATTCACCCAATCTATCTTTTTGTCTATCCAAAATACAAGAAAAAAGATAGATTAGGTGTCTCGTGATTTGTTATTTTGATATAACTATGCTCAAAAATTCCGTCATTTTTTTCGATTTACCTTTTGTTTGTACGATCAAAAACTGTGAAGACAGTATTAAATTTGCACTGGCAAAAAGTAAAAACTGCTGCGATCTGCAGTTGTCTAGTTCAATAGTATTTTTTATAAACAGCAAATGCATAACTATAGAGAGGGCTCTCAAAGTTCCTCAATGTACGCTTAACAATATTTTCCATTATTGCACTGTTCTAGTTCAGTTTTATCTTCTCTTGGATGGTTTTTCTCAAATTAAAATAATCGTATTTTATATATGGGATGTAGGTTGCACACATTGTTGCACATGCATAGTTTGAAATTAATAACTCTGTAGAGTAGGGTCAAGGGGTATATTTCCCTTCGAAATATTTTCTTAAATTCGGACAAAACTAATTTGGCCCAATAAAATCACAACGGTGGAAGTATCGCATCCCTCAATATCAACTTCGGCACTCAAAGACTTCAAAGTCCAAAAAAAAAAGTTATTTTTCTCACTAACTGCACATCCGATCACTAAAATTAATATATCAAAAAATAAGCTTGAACAGAGCTTTAATCGGCCTAGAAATTTTCTAAGTACTTTTTGTTCAAAAGTAAAAAAAAATCTGAACAAGATCAGCTTGAAAAATTTACGACATTAAAGCTTTTTGCAAGCTCATAGGTTTTCAGAATTAATCTTTCACTTGATCAGGATGGGTGCAGTGAGTGAGAAAAATTACTTTTCATTTTCTTGAATTGAAGTCTTCTAGTGGCCGATCATGACATCTAAGATATGCGAGATTACCACCGTTGTGATTTTTTTGGCCGAATTAGTCTTGTACAAAATTTTAACGAAGTCTTTCAACTTTACCCAGTTAAACAACAATAAATGATTTTCTGATTAAGAATTCTGTTCAAAAAGTTTTTGGTGCTGTTTTAACCCTTACTCACAGTTTTACCTTATTTTTTGCTAAATCTTGAAAGACATTTAATTACAATCACATTTTATTTGCTCATTTTCATAAAATTACCAAAAAAGTATGACAAACGTCCCGACAGTTTCATTTCGGGTCACGTTTGGAGAAGGTGGTGTATAAGTTTCTGTTTGTTAAATAAAGCAGAAATCACGCTTATTTTGCCACTCTGAAATAACCCAATTTGATATCATTTTATGCCATTATTAACTTTGTATGCGCATTGTACCTAAAAGAGACCATTTTTTTCAAAGGCGGCCTGTATCTCAACGATTGCTCAAAATCCCTATCTAACCACACTGATATCGCTCTCGCGAGATTGTGTTCACTCCTCTGACAGGATATTGAGAGTAGAAAGTGTGCAAAGTCCTATAATTTTCTGAGACTTGACTCGATGTTGTTTTCGCATAATTTATTTACAGAAATAATTAATTTAAACGGAGAAAGCGTTCAGAAGGATAATTTCCAATAGAAAATAGGGGATATTAATATCAGCTACCAACGAGTAGTACGAATTGATTGCAAAAATGATTCAGGATGAAAATTTATCTATTGTAAATATTTTGGTAAAACTGTGAGTAAGGGTTAAAACAGCACCAAAAACTTTTTGACAGATTCTAATCAGAAAATCATTTATTGTTGTTTAACTGGTAAAGTTGAAAGACTTCGTTAAAATTTGTACAAGACTAATTGGCAAAAAAATCAACAAGGTGGTAATCTCGCATATCTTAGATGTCATGATCGGCGCCATGAGAAGACTCAATTCAAGAAAATGAAAAGTAATTTTTCTCACTACCGCACATCCGATCAGTAAAATTAATTCTGAAAAATATGAGCTTGCAAAAAGCTTTAATTCGGCCAAGTCATTTTTTCAAGCTGATTTTGTTCAGTATTTTTTTTTACTTTTGAACAAAAGTACTTAGAAATTTCTAGGCCGGATTAAGCTCTGTTCAAGCTATATTTTGATATATTAATTTTAGTGATCGGATGTGCAGTTAGTGAGAAAAATAACTTTTTTTTTTGGACTTTGAAGTCTTTGAGTTGCCGAAGTTGATATTTGAGGGATGCGATATTCCACCGTTGTGATTTATTGGGCCAAATAGTTTTGTCCGAATTTTAAAAAAATATTTCGAAGGAAATATACCCCTTGACCTTACTCTACAGAGTTATTATTTCAAACTATGCATGTGCAACAATGTGTGCAACCTACACATCCCATATAAAATACGATTATTTTTAATTTGAGAAAAACCATTCAAAGGAGAAGATAACTGACTAGAACAGTGGCAATAATGGAATATATTGTAAGGTCAGTAGAGGAACTTTGAGAGCCCTCTCTATAGTTAGCATTTGCTGTTTATAAAAATACTATTGAACTAGACAACTGCAGATCGCAGCAGTTTTACTTTTTGCCATGAAATTTAATACTCGTCTACCAGTTTTTTGATCGTACAAAACACAAAGGTAAGTCGACAAAAAATGACGGAATTTTGAGCATAGTTATATCAAATAACTAAATCACGAGACACACCTAAATCTACTCTTTTCTTGGTATTTGGTAGACAAAAAGATAGATTCGGGTGAATATTTTTGATACGAAGGCCAGAATATTCGGATAAGTGAGTAATTTTTTTTGCTTTATCTTCCAATCTAATCTGGAACTGAATTTAACAGTACAGCACAAATTTTTCTCCACACAACCGATTGAAAATATTCGTTTTAACCAATTTCTGAAAAAATTAGAATCGTATGATCATCTTGTACCCCAAAGATGTACTCACAATGTAGATTTTTTTCTATACAACAAAAGATCTTGAACACGAAGTGGCGAATGATCCGATATCCTTTTCCCCCAGCCAAGTAAGTAGGGTTGTCCACACAATTCACATTTCGCTTTGAACGATCATCCGATGAGTTTCTTAGATTGCTCAGATTGACAACAATATTAAAAAAAAATCCATGAGATAAGTTTTACTTGTTCCGAATTTACCATTCGCTTTTTTTTCGAAAACTTAAAGATTTTAATAAGTTTTTGAAGAAAAATTGGCACAAATGGTCTAAATATGTGCCGTCATTTTCGAAGCTACGACTCAAGCAGATGACTGGTTTACAATAAAAAACGAAATTAAAACGGGGCGGAAAGGCCTTTACTAGTGAGAGCACTTGGTTTGGAAAAGGGATTTTTTTGCAACACTTTCGACAATTTGGGGCCCGTATTTTTTATTTGAAATGATCATTAGGGTGTTGGATCTGGTTATTTTTTTTTATCTGTTAACTACGCCGAACCATGGGCCATCTAAAGAGGCTCAAGGCCCGATGAAAAGATATTCTTTCAAAGACGCGATGATAAAATCCTTTGACGAAAATTTGAAAAAATCATCTAAGGCACCGAATTTCGAAAAATTTAATACTACAAGCAATATATTTAATGTTTTCGATACCGTCCGTGAAATACTGCGCAAATTCGTTTAAAAATGGCAGCACATCCGTTATTATGGTCTTGTACAGTCCAACAATTTTCATAGGAATGAATTCAAGAAAACCTTCATCGAGACCAGTGGTGTATTTTCTCCTATTGTGGCATAATCAAGTCGATTCTCAATCTAGAGACCCCTTGATTTGTAAGCAGCCGTATTCGTAGTCTGATAATATTCTGGTTACTAAACTGCATATCCTTGTGAGCAGCGTTCAGTCGATAATTTTCTTCGTCATTGTCAGAAGAGGCGCCAGATAGTCGAAATTGCTGAGTCTCGGTGGAGCTGCTCGAGAAGGAGAGTGACGAAGGTCGCGTTTGAACGACGACTAGAATGTGATATGTTCGACTTGCAGGACTTGAATCCCATTTCCGCCCAGTCGTCAGAGTCAGAATCTTCGGATGGTTTCGGCCAGCCCTGGTGGTCTGCATATTTTTTTCATTGTTTTGGCAACTGGAAACCTTATTTAAACCATGTTACATTATGGCCGTTACTGTAGAAGCTTAAATAGAGGCTAACGGTACTAAAAAAATCATAGGAGATCTTTGAATGATTTCTGCAAAGAATTCGGAAAGAATATTTTCAAATCCGACGTTGGAAATGCTTTTTAACAAAATTTTTTAAACCCTTAAATGAAATATTTCAATATGATCTTGTTCAGCATTTTGCGCCTTTTTTCAATATTTCCATTTTTAGCCTAATCAATGTTAATAATGGCGCGCGCATTAAATCACATGAAATAGTGATTGCGAGAGAATATAAAATAAAATTCATGAAATTTCCTTGGTCAAAAGTTTAATAAGATAAATAGAGAGGATTTATGAAAAGAGAAAAGAAATCGCATGTACCGTTCGTGAGGTATACTTTTTTTTTTGTAAAATAACTACATTTTGCTTTATTTAACTATAGCAAGGAATTTTTCAAAAATAATTTTCGGGCGAATTAAGATGAATTTATAAAATATGCTTGGTTTAAATTGTAGAGAATGTTTTTTCTGATCAATAATATCGGCATTATGGTGATTTTTGGATACGTGGATATGACGGTATACTTCAATGAAAGAAATACCAGCAATTAGGTTTTATGATTTATAAGGTTGATGTGATAATATTTTCTAGAATGAATCAGTTTCTTTGACTTCTCAAGGTTTCGGACTACAATATACAATTGGAAAATAAACGTTCACTCAATCTCACAAAAGAATATTTGAGTTTTAAAGACGCTTATTTTTCCCCAGCAATTACTGGAGCAGACCACAATCCCTGACTTTTCTATACCAAACGCGTCAAAAACGGATCACGTGACCTGTCAAGTTAAGAATAAGTTTTTGGTTCAAGTAACACAAATACTACTAAAATTCAGCCAAAACATTCCGGGCAAATAACACATGATTCTAAGTAATTTTAAACATAACGCGCATTTTTCAAAAACGTCAGGTGATCTTATTTTTTCAAGAGAAATAAGTATTATAATATGACATTTTTGTTTATGCTTAATAAATCATTCATTTATTCTATTATTATTTGTATTATTTTTCAAGTGATTTATTTGGACTATGCTGGCAGTCTGCAATTCTGAGAGTTAAGTCTATAAGTAGTTCAAATTATAACTAAACTGATCATTTTCTGTAATTAAATAATTCCTTAATTAATTTTCCCTCTTTTCACTGTAGCAAAACATCGTTTTTCTGATCAGTGTCACGACATGTCCGTTTGTCTTATTCACAACAATTGCAGAATTCACAAGGGCCTTGATAGGTCGATTTATTTTCTAAAAGCCCGACTAAATTTTAACATTTGAATAGACAAGCATGCGATCAATTTGTTTTATTCGCAATGAATCATTGCTGGTTAAAGTAAATAATCATGCGTTGATAAATCAACCTCAAAATGAATAACAAATATTAAATGCTTGGCGATTCGATTTATGCATTTACCAGTTCCAGAAAGGACCAGAGGATGACTTTTCGACTGTTCTGGGACAAGTAAGAGAGCACAGCGAAAAAGAGCCGCGTACAATTAGCATAATTAAATGCGGGTTTTAGGATGATTAAGACTTGATTATAAAACTTCAAACTCGGACATGCATTTTAAGGGCCTCCGTGCATTTTGATGATACGATATGATCTTGATATGAAAAACCCTTTACAGGGTTTATTCTTCTCAATATACACACAGTAATTGTTTATCTCCAGACAACTTTTTAACTACAGATTTTCGAAGTTATTGCTTTTTAAGGAAACTTTGAGCTCGAATCTTACTTTTTCGAATGCGGACAACATTATGAAAATGTTAAAAAAGTTCCAACATTATAAAAAAAATATGCCTTATTTTTGTTCAAAATTTTTTAACGTATTTGTTTCAAATCAACGAAAAAACGTCTTCAAATGGCCACTAACTTTTCGCTTAGGTGAACCACATATTTTTATGTGCTATTTGAAAATCATCTTGACATTTTTTGGGATTTTCGTTCGAACTAATTTGGAAACTTTTGAAAATTATCTCTCTTTCTAGTTCTACTATATTAACATATGTCGGCTCGTTTGTTCTTCGTCTGTTATACTTTGAATCATACATTTTTCTAACGAACTACGGTTTGGCAGTAATCCATCGAAGCCTCTCTTTTATCAGATCTACAAGCAATATTATTTCACCGAACTTCCAAATTTGTAAGGCCAACTGTCGACCGTTTAATTTTTTTCAGTTTAACTCACTGAAAACAATATTGCTTCTCGATAAAATTCAGTTTTGTTTCGTCTTTTTTCAAAATGAAATTTTTCGGATTCTGCTAACAAATCGATGAATTTAAACTAAATAAATTTTCACGGTGGTCAGACCGTTTTTTAAGCTCCTGATTAATAAAAGATAGAAAAAATTATTCACTGCTAATTTAGGACACTTCGATAGCAAACGCCGTTTTTTGATGTGTTTTTCAAAAGGCGACTTTATATAAGTAAAAATAATCCAATCTGAAAAATTCGATTTATACAAGAGTACAGCCTGAAAAGTGGCAACATGTGTTCGAAAAGTTTTTATTCCGAAATTTTGAAGTGGCAAAAATTTCCCAATCAAGACAAAACAAAATGAAAAGTCGCACAATCTGTCAAAATGCCGAGCCTTAAACCATCCCCAAATTTTCATTTTGTTTGTTTTCAACAGCGAAACTTAACTAGTAGACTCTATTTTCCGGCAAGTAGTACCATTTTCGTTTTTTTCTTTATTATTTAACTTACAGAGTCTGGAGAACATTTTTTATTTAGTCGATCTACCACGGCGCAGTGCTCTTATCACAATCAGAGACACGATCAATAAGTCATGATCCTGTCCATTATGATTTGGCTAAGAGATATTTACTCTCGTTCATTGCGTGGGCGCAAGAACGGGCGGGGGTAAAAACGCGGGCCAACAAAACAGTATAAGCCATATCTTTTCCAAACGGAAACTCCACTCAAAACGTTACTATCTCTATAGGCGGTGTTCGATCCCACTATGTTGTCTTACGTCATTGTCTGTGAGTATGATTACAGGCAAGGTCTTCCTAATGAGACGCTAAATTTATCGTGTGTAATCACTCAAGCAATCCTAAGACTAATCACCGTAGACAACATCAGTGGAATTCGAACACGCGCTATAGAGATAGTAAACGTTTTTAGGATGGAGTTCCGTTGGAAAAGGATATATAAAAGAGGATCCTTAGGCGCTCTACTTCGCGGTTTGAACTTATTTCAAGTTCTTATGGTATTTTCGCTGATATCGAGGTGCTCTCCTTGGTCAAACGCGGGTCAGAGAGCGAACGCAAAGGTAGGCCTAAGATACCAATCGTTGATATATATAGATGCTGATTATTTGTTTATGACCAAAGGGATTACCTTGAGGCTCTAAAACTGCTCTTAAATTCTAATTTTTCGCAGAATATTTTTTGTGCAAATTTTTTCTGTAAAAGATGATCTTCATTCTTACCTCGCTTATAATGTGGCGGTTCTCGGCACCACATACTGCTGCTCTATTATCCATTTCATTATCGTCGATAAATGATTCTTTTTTCGTTTGATTGATGAGGGTCGGAGCATTGAAATCGACTTACAACAAACCCAATTAAACAAATTACAAAAAACTGCACGCCACCGCAACTTCCGATGATATGCCCATCTCGGCGTGTTCAACTGTTCGGCGATTTGAGCCAGTTCGAAAATTGCGACTTGGTCATGTAGGAGGTACATAGCATTTTTGGCTGTACAAGTATAGTGCTTTGGATTTGTTGTTCCTGAAAATGTTAAGATAAAGGGGGTCAAAGTTTTTTAGAAAAACTAAAGAAGCCGTAATTTTGTTAATGCAGAAATTCGAAACTTTGGATATTTTTTTGCAAGCAAGCAGAATAAAGTTATATTTAACTATCCGTCAATTTTGGTCAAAAATCCAAAATATGAGCCTGATTTTTTCTGTTTGATGCGCTTTTTTCTTCCTGAAAAAATAACCGTATAGAGACAGCTATTTCCGTATTGCCAATCACCGTTCGAGTATTTTTGCGAAGAAAGAAGTGCATAGATGAGAATTTCGGGCTGTAAGGTACCAATAAGGTTTTATTTCCTTCAAATGTAAGTGTTATTCATGTCTGATCGTAATTCTATTGATATTTGGTACATCTGCAATCATCAAGAAGGAAGTTGAAACCTTTTAATCTTTCCAGTATGTATTTTGATTTTAAATTATGACGGTAACCGACTTTTCGACAATTTATATTCGAGCGCCCTTATTTTTTAAGAGAGATTTCGATATCCACTCAAAAAATAAAAGAAGTTCAGGTATAGAAGAATTTTTTCTTAAAACTGGCTTCCTCAGTTTTTTTTTAATAGTCATCAGCTTTTCGAAATCGGCGTTTTATATCAAATTTTACCAGAAATCCGCAAAAAGTAGATTGAATCCACCTTTGATACAAGTTTTAATTTGATATTTTTGAGTTATCTAAGCAATAAAACTTGGCTTGAAATTGCTTAAAGTTTTTGCATTTAAAAGTATTTTAGTAGTTTAATTGCTTAATTTTTGAGCCGATACATGGGTCTCTATCTACTAAAAAGCAAGTTTAGATGACAAGGTTCAGGATAGACAAGTTTAGATTGACAACAAAAAAAATGATGGTGGTTTTAGTCTTTGGAATATCCTTCACAATTTGTCTTTTGGCGTTCATTTGTTTTTATTATTTTAACAAAAAACGTTCCCAAAATTGAATATTTTACTACAATCATATTAATAGTAGGATTCAACTGATCACAGTGTTATCGACATGTCCAAGTTAATCGACTGGGCCTCGGATTTCATCCATGTCCATGTGACCTCTTGCTAGTCACTGTTCTGGCGAGATAACAACGTCCGGGGCTTTAAACTCCACATTGATAAAAATCTTCTTTTGCGCGTTGAAAAACAAGTCAGATTATGATTTTTGTAATATTGGCAAAAAAACATCATAGATTTTGATTTTATGCGTTTCATTGAAATTTTCGACTCATTTTCCTGATAGGGCATCGCATTATTTCCCATTGACAACGCAGGTAACTTTTGCTTTGTTTGTAGATCTCGGTGTGGAAGGAGTTTTAAGATATTGGTTTGAATCCAAGTACGATCTTGGTTCTCAAGTTGATTTGATAACATCATCGATTTTGAAATTAAAAATTTAAGATAAAATTTATCTTATCTCAAATTAAAAGGACTTTTGTAGTTCTCAATATAACAACATATTGGTCAGTTGTGTTCACAGAAGGCGCTAGCGAGCAAAAAACATTCAATTGAGGTTCGGGCTCCGTGTGCTAATAATTAACTGGACTACTTTTGGTTATTCTTTAGCTAATATTTTTTTTTTATTTACTTTGGCCGTTTCTGGAATTTTGTTGATGAATTTTTTAGTTGCTGAAGTTTTATAGAAACTTCACGGCTGAATCCGATAAAAACTGAAATCAGCCGATGAGGAAATGTGAACCGGATAAAACGAAAATTCCGTTTTCCTGAAAAATGACCATTTTAAGCAAAATAGAATGTAATGTTAAATATTTTCAATTTGGTGTCTAGATGGCTAATTTTTCTGGCTGTTTAAAAGTTCATTTTTGACAATTAGTCTGGCGTGGGTGCCTAGTTTGCAGATGTGATTAGAAAAAAGACTAAGATAGATCTTTGAATATTTTCGGAGCGCAGTTTCGAGTTCATTTTCATTGAAAATTACACCTGTATTTCCCAGCTAATTTTTGCCTGGTGGTTTTGCAGCTTGGACAATACATTTTTGCGACTTCGACTATTCCCATGGTTCTTTGGATATGCATCTCGAGGATCCACAAATGTTGATTTAAATCAGCACTATGTCAAGATACTGAGGCTTCTAATTAGGATTAAAAGTTCAGAAAATTAATCTAAAGTGTAAATTTAAAAATAAATCGTATGATAAGAAATTCATACGCTTGAATGGCTCATAATTTTTGGGCGCGCTGTTTTCACTTATGTAAGAAGCTAATTGATTAAATGGGAAATTCATGACCAGCCATCATTTTTCAAGAGTGTTAATCTACTAAAAGTTTGGCTGTAAAATTGGTGGTGGTCTCGCGGGCATCCGAAAGTAAGTTCTCCGGGAGAGGCGCCAAGGTGGTAAATTTCAGAGCTTTTATGAAGAAACAATACAGTACATTACTACTGTAGTTATCTCATTTAAGATTTTTCTTATGCAAATTAGCCGATTTTTGTTTGATTTTAAAATAAAGTTAATTCCCCTACTCCGCTTTGAAACCAGTGTACTAGTGTTTTAAACCGGAGCCGAATCCGATTCCGTTAGACTGTCGACTGAGTGATCAGTTGTCGAATCGAAATTCGTAGTTTTGAAATCTTTTAGCTAGGTGCTATAGCTAAGTTAGTGTTTTCTAGTCAAGCGTTGATATAAATTGCCAGAAATTCTCGATTCTATTGATCACGGAATTATACCGCATAGCTAGTTCCCCGCCGCAAGGTTAACAAAATAAGGGTCAGTTTTGAACCTACTAAACTTTGAAATATTTTATAAAACTAAATTTCATCCTTCGCTTTACACGTAGCGACAATTTCTTTCTTGAAATTTGTTTCTGTCCTTGGAATCTGATGATACATTTATACACTCTTTCGTCTTGTAAAGAACATCGCCCTATTGTGATTTACTGCCATCAGTTTCAAATCTTTCATCTTCTTATAAGTTGTTTTTTCACGTCTCCTCCGCGTCGATTGTGTACTGTACAACGGTATCTGTCATTTCATCACTGGTCCGACTCCCACCGGATAAATCCACCGTAATAAGTCCGATCTCCCTGAATCTTGGACAAACAACTTGACGAAAATTCTTCGCCTACTTCTTTGGAGCTTTTGTCACCCTAAAATAATTTTTTAGCACAAGAATCAAGTTGGGGATATATTTGCACGTTGAGTTTAGTAAGCCAATCAGATACGATATTTTTATACTTGCATTTTAAATTGTAAGTTGTTACAAGTATTGCAAATTTGACGGAGGTACGAAACCGCGAACTTTTTGCTGGTTCGCGTTTTGCACTCATGCGATATCCTATCGTATAATTCCGAAAAGTGTCTTTATATCTTGCATTATAATCAGCAAAGTATGTCAGAAGACCAGAGTCTATTAGATCTGTCCACTGACATTTGTACAATTGTCGTATGCTCAATTGCTTTTTAAAATGTTCTATCTTTTATGATTACATAAATTTTTGAATTTATATTTGACAATTAAAGTTTGGACTGAAATTGTATTATCATGGAAATAGTTTTATTTTATTGACATTACAAAGCAGGAATAAAAATATCAAATTCAACGTGTAATAAACAACCATACTTAATGTGTACATGCCGCCTCAGTATGATGAAATTTTATATTTTAATTAGATGTTATGCAAAATTAGCATTTGATCTACATAATGAACTAAAACCGTTGTGAAATTTCAAAGGGTTAAAATTCCAATGCCATCCGGGGTTATCGACCGACTGTAAAACGATTCGGCATACAAACACTAATTGAATTTTAATCATTTTGACTTATTTTTTTGTTTTTTTCAAAGGTCAACATGACAATACATGTAATTTAATTTATCGAGAACACAATCTCGAATAAATCGAGGGAACAGACACATGATGGTCAATTTATTTTAAGCTCGCTAATTGGCTAAATAATCGAAACCTTTCTTTTGCGGTGGCTCGACTAGAAAATTCGGTAAGATAGTAATTCGCTATAATTATCCATTTAAAATATATGAATTTCTAGAGTTGTGTTTATTTTTGGGGGACGGAGAGTAGCGGAATCGCTCAGAAATAGTCATTTTCGTTATGGTGTAATAACAAATATTATTCAAATTATTATTTGTTTCAAATCAGAAAAAATACTCAAGTGTGGCAAAATTGCATCTGGATTTCATTTTAAATTTATGTACAAACCAGAATGCCTGAAGAGTTTGTTTTGATGATCTTATCAGAATTTTGTGTTTAATTGAACCGGAAAGCTCATATCTATAACAATTCTATAAATGTCCAAAAACTTTCAATTTTTCTGTAATATAGGCTATATTATATATAATATAGCCGAATCACTTAAGCTTACAGAAAATTCATACAGTCCCTATCACATCAGCCTATCAGCATACAGTCAACACCAGAAGAATTTTACATGTCTGTATTTCGAAAGTTTAATTAAAGAACATAGTCGATCGGACATTTCTCCTTTTTCAATATAATTATTTTTTTAATTACTAAAGTTCTTTTACACAAGTTTTAACTGTGTCACCAAGTTTTTTAAAAATAAAAAAAAGTTTCTTTTGGACCAATTTATTTTGTTTGGTTTTTTTTATCTACAGTTGTGGTCATTATGAGGCTACCTTAAGGCTTCTAGACCAACTCGGAGGAGTCGTTTAAAAAACTTATTTAATGGGTGGACACTATATTTATATAGAGAGTCATTTTGGTTGGGAAAAAGAATTATTCATTTAGGAAATAATCACTTTTTGCCTCTAATGAAAATTAAATCTTATTCTGGCACAAATAACTTTTTTGAGATTCATCGAATTGAACTCCCTTAAAACATTTAAAGATTTTTATTAATTCATATTAATTATATTAAATCATAAAAAATAAACTATTGTCGAAATTAAATTGACCCTTAAATCCATTGAAAATGGCAAATTAAATAGTTAAATTGAATAAGCTTTCATGGTATGTAATGCCATTTCCAACTTATTGTGTAAACAGAGCTTTAACTATAGAATAAATATTTCAACAGTGCTCAGTTTCTATAATGGATACACATCGGTGAAAGAATTTTTGCTCAGACAAAATTTAG
>SCLH01000933.1:101705-134592 GCA_004367855.1 Oikopleura vanhoeffeni | reverse complement strand
AGCCCAAGGTTCTCTGGCTTTGGTTGAATTAAAAGCCTCTCTGGCTTGGCTGGACCATTTCGGATTTGGGCACGCGCGTTTTAAGTGCCCATCGGCCACTGCCCAAGATTTTTAACTTTTGTTCACGCTATAGAGAAAAAAGCTTAGAAATTATTTTTTATTTTGCCCACTTAAAGTCACTTCGTCTTGTCGAAATTAAATAACAATTGTAGTCGACGGTTATAGGGCTCAGGCCGCGGTTGTCCCCCCTAAGGGCGAAACTATACCATTTCTCGGAGAAAGTATATCGTTCTCAAAAATTTTAAAACTTCCAATTCTTTCAAATCCTGGGATTTTTGATGAAAAATTTTTGAGCCGGCTCCTGGATTGGTTCTCAAAAAAAATCGCTCAGGAGAGAGAAAAATAGGGTTTGATTAGGTTTTCTTGTAGCCGCTAATCAAGGGCGATCTATGTTTTTTATTAAGAAACATACCCACTCAGGACCCCTAAAAAAAGTTATATGGGGGTTCTTTTGATAGCTTGTTTGCTGTCCCTTATAAAAATTAGACAGTTTGTCAAATATCTTTGTTTTTAAAGAGACATTGTCTTCTCTAAAAAATTAAACCAACGACGCGGAATATTTATTTAGCGCCTTTGGAAACTAAAAAAACTTTTTCAAACGACTGGGTCATGGGTAAATTTTTGATTTAAAGGGCCCAAACAAAAGTCAAATTTTCGACCAAAAGATAACTGAAGTTTCATGTTAAGTATATTGGAAATGGAAAATGACTCGAAATTCATTTGAATGTATGTGTATTTAAACATATAATCTTTGAATTCTGATGGAACACTTCTCTTCAAAATTATTGGAGGGGGCGGTAAAGAGCAGAAAATAAGGAAATATGACCGATTAGATTAATTTATAAGGCAAAATTGATTCAAGGCTTCCTTATACGACGAATTAGACTGAAAACGATCAAAATTCATAATAACGTGAAATTATTTCTCATATTTCATGGATTTTTTGATCAAATACGTTTTTTTTTTCATTTTTATCAGGAATTTAAGCCTCTTGTAGGAACCTCCTTATTAATGAGCTAAAACAACTTTTTTTCAAACCAGATCTATAGTATTGGGCCCATGGAAATACAAATCGATAATTGAATTATCCCAAAGTCGGCAAGTTGCCTTAAAGATGTCAAAAATTTGAGTCCTTGAACGGGTGGATTTTTGTAACGATAAGAGCTCTTCGAAACATTTCGTCGAATTGAAATTTTTTGACCTTTTTTAAGCACGACGAAAACCCCCGACATCAGCGGAAAAAATTATTATCAAACATTTCAGATTTTGATCCACAATCTATTTCGAAAAAAAACCCGAATCTTTTTTGTCACGTCTTGCCGGATCACTGTGACATACAAGAAACTTATAAGTATTGATTCAAACGTGATCTCATGATTTCAGCACAAATTTTGGAATTTTATTGAAATGCGTTATCCTATAGTCTCACGAGACTGTTAGGTGATTCTTCTGCTAGAGATTTCAAAAAATTTGGAATTACTAAGAAATGCAAATTTCATTGAAACAAGAAATTATTAGACCATCGACCCCAATTATCAGAAAATGACCCTCAAATTCGAAAATGTATGCACGGTGATGATAGAGAGTCAAAAACCAATTAATCTGAATTTAAAAATCATGCTCTTAATCCTAAATTTGATTTAAATACGAAAAAACTTTATTCGAACCAACCTTTTTTTTTATTACATTTTAAGGACAGGTGAAACCGAAAAAAACTCGTTCGGCCAATTAGAGGCAAAACTTTATCGAAAATTTAACTTATGAGTATTCATTTAAAAGATTAACGATTACCAATTGATTTCAAATACATAGGAAAACAAAGATAAGGAAATAAAACCCAACGTTTTTCTTACAAATTCGTTATCTTTGCACACGCCTACGCATTTTTGACGGAGGACCTCTCCCTACTGAACAGGATAACTTTCAGAAATTTTGATCGAAAAGTATGGGCCTCGGAGCCGTAGAGAGGCAGAAACTTTTTTGGAAAGGCAAGGAGAATTTAAGGAAACAGGAATCGTTGAAAATAAACCATAACATTTGTTAAGAAATTGAGCAGCTCTTTAGGAGCTCCCAGAATCGGCCGATATAGGAAGGGAGCCTTTTGGTTTTTAAAAAAAAATTGTTGAATGCGCCCCATCCGGTAAGCCGTAAAAAGAAAGTATCTATATTTTTTAATTAAAGTGATAAAAAAAACCAGAAATCGGCCGGAGGCCGATTTAAAGGGAAGGTTTCATCTTTCAATTTAAAAAGGTAAAATGCCCGCCGCCGTAACAAACTCGGCGGAAGGCGATTATATGGGAGTTCTTATGTTTAATTGAAATTGAGAAAAATGAGCCCCAAAAACCGCGTAAAGCCGAATTAAAAAGGGGAGATATTATGTTTAAAATTTAAAATTTGTGAAAAATGAACCCAAAATCGCCGGAAGGCGATATTAAAAAGAGTTTTCATGGTTTTAAATTTATTTAAAATTGTATAAAAAATAGTCATGCCCAAATCGGGCCGATGGGCACGATTTAAAGAGGAAGTTATTTATGTATTTTAATTAAAAATTGTTGACAAAAAATGCAGCTGCCAATCGGCGGGAAAGGCGATTTCAGAGAGAATTTAATAGATTTTTTATACACATTATAGTGACAAAAAAATAAAATGCCAAAATCGCCGACCTGGAGGAGCGATATAAGGGAGTATAATGTTTATTGAATATAAATTTGTTAAGAATCAGCCAAAATCGGACCGGAAGGCCGTATTATTAGGGAGGAGTTTTATATTTAATTTTAATTTCGTTAAACAATAATGAGCTCCAATCGAAGAACAAAGGCCGATTAAAGAGAGATGTTTAATGTTTATTAATTAAAATATATGTTGTTGAGTAGAAAAAAATGAGCCCAAATCGCCGAGAGGCCAGCATTTAAAGAAAAGGAAAAAAGTATAAATAAGAAATTTTTGATTTTAAATTTGTTAAAAATGAGCCCAAATCGCGAGGGCCAGATTTTAGGGTTTTATATTTTATTAAAGTTGTTTAAAAAAAACACCAAAATCGGCCAAAGGCCGATTAAATAGAGTTTTTATGTTTTTAATTAAAATGTGCAGAAAAATGAGCCCCAAATCGCGAAGGGCCGATTAAAGCGAGTTTTATGTTTGTAATAAAATTGTTGAAAAAATGAGGCCCAATCGGCCGGAGCCGATTAAGGAAGTTTAATGTTTTTGATTTGTAAACAATTTCGTTAAAAATGCGCCCCAAATCGGCCGGAGGCCTGAGTTATTAGGGAGTTTCTATCATTTTTAATTTAAATTTGTGAAAAAAATGAGCCCAAAAATCGGCCAAAGCGATTAAACTAGTTTTTACTGTTTTTAATTTAAAATTTGTTGAAAAAAATGAAGCCCACAATCGCCGAAGGCCGATTAAAAAGAGTTTTTATGCTTTTTAATTACAATTTGTGAAAAATGAGCCCCAAATCGGCCGGAGGCCGATTAAAGGGAGTTTAATGGTTTTGATTTAAATTTGTTAAAATGCGCCCCCAATCGCCGAAGGCCGATTTAGGGAGTTTTATATTTTAATTTAAACTTTTGCTAAAAAATGAGCACCAAAATCGGCCAAAGGCCGGTAAAAAGGTTTAGTTTTTAATTAAAATTGTGAAAAAATGAGCCCGCAAATCGGCGAAGGCCGATTCAAAAAGAGTTTATGTTTTAAATTAAAATTGTGAAAAAATGAGCCCGCAAATCGGCAAACGGCCGATTAAAGAGAGTTTTTAATTAAAATTTGTGAAAAAATGAGCCCAAATCGGCCGTAGGCGATTAAAGGAGTTTATGTTTTTGATTTAATTTCGTTAAAAATGAGCCCCAAGATCGGCCGAGGGCCGATTTTAGGGGAGTTTTATATTTTGATTTAAATTGTATAAAAAAGCCCAAAATTGGCCAAGGCCATTAACGAGAGTTGTATGTTTTACTTAACAAATTTGGCCGAAAAATGAGCCCAAATCGACGAAAGGCCGATTAAAGAGGAGTTTTTATGGTTTTTAATTGAAAGTTGTGTGAAAAAAATGAGCCCCAATGCGGCGGAGGCCGATTAAAGGAGTTTTATGTTTTTGCTTTAAATTTGTTAAAAATGCGCCCCAAATCGGCCGAAGCCGATTTTAGGGAGTTTTATATTTTAATTTAAATTTTGTAAAAAATGAGCAGCAAAATCGGCCAAGGCCGATTAAAAAGGTTTTATTATGTTTTAATTTAAAATTTGTGAAAAATGAGCGCGCAAATCGGCAAGGCCGATTAAAAGCGAGTTTGTTATTAAAAATTTGTGAAAAATGAGCCCCCAAATCGGCCGGGGGCCGGATTAAAGGGAGTTTTTATGTTTTTGATTTAAATTTAGTTCTAAAAATGAGCCCAACATCGGCGAGGCCGATTTTCTAGGAGTTTAATTTATGATTTAAATTTGTAAAAAAAGCCAAAAATTGGCCAAAGGGCCGATGAAAAGAGAGTTTCTATGTTTTTCATTAAAATTTGCGAAAAAATGAGCCCCAATCGACCCAAGGGGGCCGATTACACGAGGCTTTCATGGTTTTTAATTAAAATTTGTGAAAAATTGAGCCCCAAATCGCCGAGGCCGATTAAAGGAGTTTAATGTTTTGATGTAAAATTTGTTAAAAATGCGCCCCAAATCGCCGATGGCCGATTTTAGGGAGTTTTTATTTTAATTTAAATTTGGTAAAAAAATGAGCCCAATCGGCCAAAGGCCGATTAAAGAGAGTTTTATGTATGTTTGTATTAAAATTTGGCGAAAAAATGAGCCCAATCGGCCGAAGGCCGATTAAAGGAGTTTGTGTTTTTACAAAAAATGTGTGAAAAAATGAGCCCAAATCGCCGGAGGCCGATTTAAAGGAGTTAATGTTTTTGATTTAAATTTGTTAAAAATGAGCCCCAAATCGGCCGGAGCGATAAAGGGAGTTAATGTTTTGATTAAGAATTTGGAGAAAAAAATGGAGCCCAATTCGGCCGAGGCCGATTAGAGAGTTTTATGTTTTCAATTAAAATTTGTGAAAAAATGAGCCCTTCAAGAGTCGGCGGAGGCGAATTAAAGGAGTTTAATGTTTTTGATGTAAATTTGGGAAAAATGAGCGCAAAATCGGCCAGGCCGATTCAAAGAGAGTTTATGTTTTCAATTAAATTTGTAACATGTTGCCCCAAATCGGCCGAAGGCCGATAAAAGGAGTTTTGTATTTTTCTAATGAAAATTTTTAATTACGTTTTGATATTAAAAGAAATCACATTTTTAAATTGAAACATAATACTTCCTTCAATCGCCTTTTGCCAGTCTGAGGGCTCATTTTTAAGATCCGATACATAAATCCCTTAATCGGCCACCGGACGAATTGGGCTGATTTTTTCACAAATTGAATTAAAAATTAAAGTCCCTTAAGGGTAGCAGCCATTGTGGGCAGACTGGCGTCAATGTAATTACGAAAATACATTAGTTGGTATATGTTTTGTGCTTATTATCTTAGCTGAACCACAATAAATGGGTATCCCCAGCTCTTTAAATCATTTTTGATCTATTTTTAAGGACGATTTGAGGTCCAAACTTTTATTTTATAATTTTCGTAAAATTTTCAAAAAACATTCAACGATATAGAAATATTTAAGCCTGTTTTGCGCTCCAAAATTTTTCTTTATTTATATTTGAAATCTGTGAGACAAAAACGGAAGAAATAAGCTGACTTAACTTTTTTCAAACCATATATTTCCTGACTAGCGTTTGAGAAAAATCTATGAAATGTTTATGTTTGTCATTTTGTTGTCGCTCTTTAAAATATTATGAAATTTCGCAAATCAGTCCAAAAAATTTTAATAGTAGTTTTTTGAAATCCTGTAAAATTCAGGCCGATCAACTTGTGAATTTCTGGTATCTATTTGGTTCCTATTGCAACCGATCAAGGGTTCAATGAATATCGTTTCTGAACTTCGGATGAAATTTACAAACACTTATTGAAGAACCGGGTTGTGCATTGGCACGCAATTTATAAAAATTTTATGTATTTTTAAAAATCTGTATCAAATTTGCGGGTGTATAGGCTACTTAACTTTTAAAAGTCAGGACATTTTTGTATATTGTAAACTCAATCTTGAAGGTCAATTTTTTTTCCTAAAAAGTGTTTTCTCTATTCGTTCATTGAAAAAAACTTTTCATATTTAAGAAAATTTTTGCATGTGGATAATGATTTCTCCCATAATTAGTGCATGTACACCCGAAAATGTCTGAAGTTATAAAATATCGCCTTAAAAAAACCCACATGGTGTTCAAGTTGGAAATGGATTTGTAATGAAAAGTGTTTTTGATATTTTTACAGATACTTAAGTATGTAAAAATTTTTAAAAATATAACAACGTTTGCAAGTGATGACACTTTCATTTTAGATAAAAAATAAAATAAAAATTTATTACATTTTTTTTCTTCAAAAATCACCTCCGAAAATGTACCAATCTTGCCACATCGCTGCTACCCCTTAAATCGGCCAACCGGCCGATTTGGGGCTAATTTTTATACAGTTTAAAAAAAAATTAACTTTTTATTTTATCGGCCACCGGCATTTAGGCTCAGTTTTCACAATTTAATTAAAAACATAAACTCCCTTTTAATCGGGCTCGGCCGAATTTGGGGCTCATTTTTACAAATTTTTGACTTAAAGAACATAAACTTCATTAGATCGGCCTCCGGCGATTTTGGGGCTCTTTTTAACAACATTCTAGATTAATAACATTAAAAACTCCTTTAATCGGCCTCCGCCGATTTGGAGCGCCGTTTTTTAACAAAATGTTTAATTAAAAAACATAAACTCCCTTTAATCGGCCTTCGGCCGATTTGGGCTCATTTTTTCACAATTTAAATATTAACACAAACTCCCTTTAATCGGCTCCGGCGATTTGGGCTCAGTTTTAACAAATTTGAATTAAAACATTAAACTCCCTTAAATCGCCACCGGTCAATTCGGGGGCGTATTTCTAGCAAATTTTAAATTAGAACATAAACTCTTAATCGGCCTCCGGCCGATTTGGCTCATTTTCACAAATTCTTAATAATAACATTTAAAACTCCCTTTAATCGGCTCCGCCGATTTGGAGCGCGTTTTAAAACATTTTAATTAAAAACATAAAACTCCTTAATCGGCCTTCGGCCGATTTGGGGCCTCATTTTCTTTCACAAATTTAATATTAAACACAAAACTCCCTTGAATCGGCCTCCGGCCGATTTGCGGGTCATTTTTAAAAAATTTGAATTAAAACATTAAACTCCCTAAATCGGCCACCGGGCAATTTGGGGCGTATTTTAGCAAATTTTAATTAGAACATAAAACTCCATTAATCGGCTCCGGCGATTTGGGGCTCATTTTTTAACAAATTTGAATTAAGAACATAAACTTTCATAAATCGGCCTCCGGACCGATTTGGGGCTCATTTTTAACAAATTCTAATTAATACAAAACTCCCTTTAATCGGCCTCGGCCGATTTGGAGCGCTCGTTTTTAACAAAGTTTAATGAAAGAACATAAACTCCCTTTAATCGGCCTTCGGCGATTTGGGCTCATTTTTTCACAAGATTTAAATTATTAAACACAAAACTCCCTTTAATCGGCCTCGGCCGATTTGGGGGCACATTTTTTAGCAAATTAATTAAAACATTTTAAACTCCCTTAACGGGCCACCCGTCATTTTGGGGCGGCATTTTCTAGAAATTTTATATTAAAACATGAAACTTCACTTTAATCGGCCTCCGCCCGATTTGGGCGCATTTTTAGAAATTTTAATGAAAAACATAATTTCGGGCTCATTTTTTCACAAATTTAAATATAAACATAAAAACTTACTTCTAATCGGGCCTCCGCCGATTTTTGTGGGAGCGCGTCTTTTAGACAAATGTTATAAGTAAAAAACGAATAAAATCCTTTGAATCGGCGCTTTGGCGCTTTGGAGCTCATTTTTTCACAAATTTGAATATAAAACTCCTTTAATCGGCCTCCAGCGATTTGGAGCGCGTTTTTCAAACAAATTTTAATTAAAAATCATCGAACCCCCTTTATCGGCCTTCGCCGAGTTTGGGCTCATTTGTTTAACAAAATTAAATATAAAACATAAACTCTTAATCGGCTTCCGGCCGATTTGGAGCGCGTTTTTTAACAATTTTAATCAAAAACGATAAAACTCCTTTTAATCGGCCTCAACCGATTTGGGAGCGCGTTTTTAACAAATTTTAATTAAAAAAACATAAAACTCGTCTTAAAAGCGGCCTTCGGCCGATTTGCGGGCTCATTTTTTCACAGTTGAATTGAAATTATAAAACTCCCTTTGATGCGACCGTCCAGCCGCTTTTGGGCTCATTTTTTTCACAAATTGAAATATACAACATAAACTCACTTTTAATCGGCCTCCGGCCGATTTGGAGCGCGTTGTTAACAAATTTTGTAATTAAAAACATTTAAAACTCCTTTGAATCGGCCTTTGGCGATTTGGAGCTCATTTTTCCACAAATTTGATATAAACTCCCTTTAATCGGGCCTCCAGCGATTTGGAGCGCGTTTTAAATTTTAGATTAAAACATTAAAAACTTCCTTGAATCGGCCTTCGGCCGATTTGGGCTCAGTTTTTTACAAATTTAAATATAAAACATAAACGCGCTTTTAATCGGCTTCGGCCGATTTGGAGCGCGTTTTTAACAAATTTTAATTACAAACATAAAACTCTCTAAAATCGGCCTTCGCCGATTTGGGGCTCATTTTTTCACAGAATTTGATTGAAATATAAAACTCCCTTTAAGTCGGCCTCCAGCCGATTTGGCTTCATTTTTTCACAAATTTTAATTAAAAACATTAAATCTCTTAAATCGGCCTTCGGCCGGATTTTGGCCCATTTTTACAAATTTAAATAAAAAACATTAAACTTTCTTTGAATAACGGCCTTCGCCTATTTGGGTCCTTTTTTCCAAATTCTAAATATTAAACATAAAACCCCTTCAAGTCGGCTTCTGCGCCGATTTCGGCGCGTTGTTAACAAATTTTAAATTAAAAACATAAAACTTCCGTTGACGGGCCTTCGGCCGTTTGGGGCTCAGTTTTTTACAAATTTAAATATAAAACAAAACTCCTTTAATCGCCTCGCCGATTTGGACGCGCGTTTTTAACAAATTTTTAATTTAAAAACATAAACTCCTGCTAATCGGCCTTCGCGATTTGGGGCTCATTTTTTCACAAATACTGAATTGAATTATAAATTCCTTTAATCGGCCTCCAGCCGATTTTGGGCTCATTTTTTTCACAAATTTTAATTAAAAACATAAACTGCTTCTAAAATCGGCCTTCGGCCGACTTTGGCCCATTTTTAAAAATTTTAAATAAAAACTTAAACTTTCTTGAATTCGGCCTTCGGCCTATTTGGGGCTCATTTTTCTCACAAATTTAAATATTAAACATTAAAACTCCTTCAATCGGCTTTCCTGCCGTTTTGGAGCGCAGTTTTTTGAACAAATTTTAATTTAAAACATAAACTGCCTTGGAATCGGCCTTCGGGCCGATTTGGGCTCAGTTTTTGACCGAAATATTAAATATAAACATAAAATCCTTTAATTCGGCCCTCCCGGCGATATTGGAGCGCGTGTTAACAAATTTTAATTAAAACATAAAACTTCCTTGAATCGGCCTTCGGCCGATTTGGGGCTCATTTTTTTCACCAATTTAAATAGTTAACATGAAAACTTCTTTTAAATCGGCTCCGGCCGATTTCGGCGCGTTGTTTAACAAATTTTGTAAATAAAAACTAAAACTTTCTTGAAGTCGGCCTTCGGCCGATCTTTGCGGTTTTTTCCACAAATTTTAATTTGAGAATAATTAAACACTTTTTATTATAGCGGCCTACCGGTCGATATTGGCGCTCATTTTTCACAATTAAATTAAAACATTAAGCTCCTTTTTATCGGCCTTTAGGCCGATTTGGAGCTTTATTTTTTCACAAATGTGAAGTCTAATTTTTTGCAGCATGAAAGTTTCACGAAGTTGAACACCCAAAATGTAATTATTTTAACGAGTTCAGTTTCTAAAATCTACTTGTCGCTTTCAAACCAATTTTGCTCTCTTAGTGGCTCCGAGTATCATTTTCGATTAAAATTTCTGTATTTGAACAATTTGAATTGTTCAATCTGTTTAATCAATATTTAATTAATGTTAAATTTTGATAAAGTCTTGCCGCTAATTGACGAACTTTTTTGGTTTAATCACCTTTCTCTAAAATTATCATTAGGTGATTTTCCTCTGCAAGCATCTGCCGATATTAATAATAAAAAAGGTTTTGTGACCTGAAGTTTGCCTTTTTTCTTAGTTTGGATCAAATTGAGCATTTTAGCTAATTACTAATTCAAGAATAATTTTTTGCTCTCTACACTCACTCTGTGGAACTTTTTTCATTTTTTCACGGTCTTTGGAATAATTCGGGTCGATTTACCAAACAGAGGCGTTTCTGATAAATTTTGACATTTCTTATTATTCAAAATTTACCCTAGGGAAATCAACTACAGGTTGTGAGACATTTGGCTGGAGACGAATATTGAAACAATCAAAATTGTGCTGAGAACATTCGGAGATCGCTGAAAAAAATTAATTTTTGTATTGTCACATGAGCCCGGAAACGGGGCAAAAAGATTGCGGTTTTTTTTTTTGAAATTCCATCTCTAAATTCAAATTCCGTGATTTTCTCTTCTAGCGTCATCTGCGATATTTTAGTTAATAAATAAGAAGTTATTTTTAAAGCTATTTATCCTTTTATGTTTTTTGATAAATAGCATTTTTTGAAGCAAAATCATAAATTTGATTTACTGTTTGCTGTCTAGCACCATGTAAAATTTTTCTTATGTTAAGAGTCAATTTTTATTATGGATGATTATTATCTTCCTGACGTAAGTTTATAGCAAAATTTAACTTTTTATATGATCCAGAATTTGGACCCTAGGAAAATCAACTTACAGGCCTGTGAGACTTGGAGCGAATTTGGAACAAATTCAAATAACTTGACTGTAGAAGAATTGTGGAGATCACGCTGACAAATTGAATTTGATAATATGAATACTTGCCATGAGCAAAAAAGATTTCGGTGATTTTTTTGTTTCGAAATTAAAATTTGATCAGAATTGACAGTTTTTGAAATTTTCTTTGGTATTTCGGGGGTTTTTTTTGTCATGCTGAAGACAGATCGGTCAAAAAAAAATTATTGAGAAAGGTTTTTCGAACGGGTCTTATCGTGATCAAAATCCACCAGAGTAGAAAGACATTGCGTTTTTTGAAAAATTGCTCTCTGCTCTTACTGGTGATGTCATAAATAATAAAAGTATTGTGTGTTGATTTAAAGATTGTTAAAGCATTAATAATTTTTTTTAATTTACGTTTACAATGTTTCGTTATTCACAATCCTTGCCAAAGTCAATATTCAAAAAGGTCGCCCCTCTACCCCTAAATATATTTGCACTTTGGTCTATTTTTTGCTGAATTTGGTCACTTGAAATTTTTGTTTCAAATTTTGACTTTTTAGCATGAAAAAAAAATTAAATAAAATGATTTAGATATTTATTTTTTCAAATAAAGGTTATTTCTCTCTTTTTTTGACAATTTTTTATAAGATTTTTAATAAAAAACGTTGAATTTGACGTACTTTCCAACCAATGGTTTGAAAAAAAATTTTAATTCAGACTACGGGAGACTTAATTTGTTGATTAAACACGAAAAAAAAGCAGCCAAGTACCAGTGTCTAGTAAAAAAAAAATTTCATCAAATAAATGATTTTTTCAAAAAAGCGGTTCAGGTCAAAGTGATCTCTAATTTTGTTTTAGAAACATCGGAGACTGTCGTTTGTGATAATGATAACTATTGGTTACACAATTATAGCAATTAAAAAAATAGTTTATTAAAGATTTGAGTGAGAGAAACTCTTGTAAAAATAAGGTATTCTTAAATTTTGCTGTTATTTTAGTCATCTTTCAAGCATAAATTTGACCAGCCGTTAGGTTACTTCGCGTCGTTTTTAAATAAAATTTTTAATCAATTAATTGAGAATTACAGTTTTAGTACTCTCAAGAAGTATAGGCAAAAACATGTCTCTTTAAACTTGAATTTATAGGCGTGTTAGTGGAAACAATCGAAAATATCAAAAATCATACATATTGATTACAGCTCTTTATCGATTATCGAGCAATCAGTGCATTGAGAGAAAAATCTCCGCATTTTAATTTGACGCATAAAATGTATCAGAAAGAGAAAAACATTAGAGAATTACTTCGAAAACCACGGATTCTGAATTTGGGATGTTTTGGCGCGCAATTGCTAGATACACCGCGCCAGCGTAAGCCACAAACGGTAAAAACACACGTTTAAAGCGAGTTAGTGGCTACGGCATTCACCAAAAATATCAAAGGATGAATTAGAGGAGTGAAGTGTGCACAGTCCTATAATTTTCTGAGACTTGGACTCGATTGTTGTTTCGCATAATTTTGACAGAGATAAGATTTAATTTAAACGGAGAAGCGTTCAGAGGATAAATTTTCAATAGAAAAAATAGGGGATATAATATCACTACAAAACAGTAGTAGCGAATTGATTTGCAAAAAATGATCAGGTATGAAAATTTTAGCTATTGTAAATAATTTTAATAAAAATTATTGAACAACATTAAATTTTACAAATAAATTGATAAGTTTTGGTGAAAAATGCCGGTGAAATTTGGTGTCTTCTGATATCTAAATACTATGAGAGAATTTCTACCCTACGGTTTTTCATATTTTTTTTCCACTGTATTTAAATTTTTCCTAAAAAACGTGATTTTTTTTAGTGTGCTTTTATTGACCAAAAATTTTGGTCACTTAAACCAAAATGCAACCAATCAACATGAATTATATTGAATTGAGAGCTTTTGATTGGTTGCATGATAGTTTAACTAACGATAGCAACTTGTATCATTTGAAAAGTTTGGTCACTTAAAGCACACCCGATTTTTTTATGAGTATTTCGAACTTGAATTTTTGTCCCCATATCGCCGAAAGGGCCAATATCGCCATTTTTTAGTAAAAAAGCATTCAGCGATATTGGGCCTCCTCCAGACAGGAGACCCTGTATAAAACCACCTTATTCATAAATAGGTTTATAATTTTTGTTAGGACGTTTGAGAAACTGTCAGGACGTTTGAGAAGGTGGTGTATTTTAATAATTTTTATTTCATTTGCAAGGTTTCGCTATTTGCATTATCATTGATAATTTATCAAGCATTTAAGAAAGACAATATATATACATAAACTACAGTAATAGTGTAATAATTTTGATTCAATGGCATTGATAAGGAAAATACACTTTTTTGAAGGAAAATAAATTTGAATGATTTTTTGCAAATAATTTATGTTGACTTTCCCAGTGTTGCCTCAGCTTCCATCGGAGCATACATCACGTACTGAAACGCCTGCCAGTTGCTCAAACGTCCTTACAAAAATTTAAAAATAATGAGTTACGTGAGTGTATTCAAAATTCTTGACAAACAAAACAGAAAGAGAACATTCCTTGCTTTTCACGAATAGTTCCCATCAGAGAGCATTCGTCTTAATTTTTGCGAAGATTATTCATTAACCATTATGATTACTAATCCCTTAGTAGAAGATTAGTAATTACTATTTTTAACAGATTTTATTAATGAGCTAACAATGAGTTAATTTTGTGGTCAGGTGAAAATGAGTCAGACATATTTACTAATAGTGACTATAAGTGAACTATAAGGAAGTGTAATTTTTAAGTATCCGACTTTATAATTAAATGTGCAACTCGTGAGTGACAAAACCATGTTTGATGGGCAGGGCTCAGTGATTACAAAACTCCAGTATCTTATATTTAAAATCAAAGATCAAAGTATTTTATAATTTTTGAATAAATGAGAACCAGCAAAAAGGTAAGTGTTGTTAACCCTCTTGCAACTTTTCGTGAATGGTTCGCTAGCACCAATCCGGACTTTTTTGTCCATCATTTGAAAGAATTTTATTTTTCTTACTGGGTATCGGCGACCGTATCGGATACCGTATCGCAGAAACTTTACTTTTCTTTCAGACTGTACTACTGTAAGTGAAAATGCCTGGTGAAAAATAAAATGTAATTTCAGCTCGTTTTAACTCTCGAATGCTTCATAACATTTGCATTTTTCAAGATATTTCAAAAAAAATGTAGGATTGTGTGAAAACCACGAACTATTTGAATGACGTATTGGTTGATTTTGATTACGACGAGACCTCTTCGGAAAAAAATTTCTCAAATTAAATTTTTTTAAATGACGAAAAACTCTCAAATCATTAAAAATTTTTTCAAAACATGACAATTTCTGATCAAATTTCAATTTCAAAACAATAAAAACCCGAATCTTTTTGCCCCGTTTTTGAGCTAATGTAACATACAAAACCTTCAATTTTTGTTTCAGCGTGATCTCCACAAGTTCCTACAGTACAGTTTTTGGATTTGTTTTAAAATTTGTCTCCAGAGTCTCACAGGGCCTGTAAGTAGATTTCCCCTAGGGTCAAAATTTTGGATTCAAAAATATAAAAATTTTGCTAAAAAATACGTCACGGAAGTAATTAACTCCACTAATTACGAAATTGATCTTTAAAATTTTAGAAATATCCACATTTGGTGCTAGAGAGCAAAAACAGTAAATCTCTAATTTATGATTTTGCTTCAAAAAAATGCTCAATTTCATCAAAAACTAAAAAAAAGGGTCAAACATCAGCTTCTCATAAAATGCCCCATTATTAACGTATTAAATATCCGCAGATGACGCTAAAGAGCGAAATCACAGAATGATGAATCTTAGAGATTGTGAATTTCAAAAGAAAAAAACCCGAATCTTTTTGCCCCGTTTCCTGGCTCATGTGACATACAAAAACTTTAATTTTAGTTTCAGCGTCAACTCCGCAAGTTTTTCCAGGACAATTTTTGGATTTGTATGAAAATTTGTCTCCAGAGTCTCACAGGACCTGTAAGTTTATTCCCCCTAGGGTCAAAATTTCGGATACACTAAAAAATGTTAAATTTTGTCAGAAACTGCGTTTATGGGGAATTGGACCTCACTGATCACGAAAATGACCTCAAAAAATTATAAAAATAGTTCACAGGTGGTGCTAGAGAGCAAAAACAGTAAATCTCAAATTTATGATTTTGCTTCAAAAAAATGCTCAATTTCATCAAAACTTAAAAAAAAAAGGTCAAACGTCAGCTTTTTATAAAATTCTTCATTATGAACTTATAAAATATCCGCAGATGACGCTAGAGAAAAAAATCACAGAATGATGAATTTTAGAGATTGTGAATTTCAAAACAAAAAAAACCCGAATCTTTTTGTCACCTTTCCGGGCTCATGTGACATACAAAAACTTCAATTTTTATTTAAGCGTGATCTCCGCAAGTTCCTACAGGACAATTTTTGGATTTGCTTTCAAATTCGTCTCCAACGCCAAATTCGTCTCTCAACGCCTGTAAGTTGATTTCCCCTAGGGTGAAAATTTGGAATAATAAGAAATGTCAAATTTTATCAGAAACTGCGTCTGGTAGGTAATAGACCCGATTAATTCCGAAAAGGACCTCGAAAAAATGAAAAAAGTTCACAGGTAGTGCTAGAGAGCAAAAACACTTAATCTTGAACTTATTATTATGCTCGAAATAATGCTCAATTTGATCCAAAACTAAGAAAAAAAGGATCAAACTTCAGGTATTACAAAATGACCTCTTTTTACTTATTAAATATCCGCAGATGATGCTTGAGAGCGAAATCACCTAATGATGAATTTTAGGGAACGTGAATTTCAAACAAAAAAACCCGAATCTTTTTGTCAACTTTCGGCGCTCATCTGACATACAAAAACTCCAGTTTTTAATTCAGCGTGATCTCCGCAAGTTTCTACAGCACAATAATTGGATTTGTACTGAAATTCGTCTCAAGAGTCTCACAGGACCTGTAAATTGATTTCCCATAATTTAGCGAAACTAAGGCCCGATTCGTCAAATTACTTTTCGACCCAAAAAACTTTTCTGTTAAAAATTCTGCAATTTTATTCTGATTCTGAAGACGCAAAACGCGAAACATGTCAATAAAACCAATTTTTAAATTGAAAAAAAAATACATTTCCCATAGGGTCTAACTTTTGGATAGTAAAAAATGTCCAATTTCATCAGAAACTGCATTTAGTAGGTAATCGATCCCAATGATCACGCAAACGACCTCAAAAATTTCTAACAGATATATTCTAAATTAGACAATCGCTCTAAGAAAATAATGGCTGAAACGGAAAGTTCCTATTTCCTCTCGAAATTTTCTAGAATTTAGATTTTTTCGGAAATGTTTGAATTTTTTTTGTGATTCAAACGTTATTATGGTTTAATTGTGTCACATAATTTACAATGGTAACTATTTATATTTATTGTTGAATAGGCAGTACCAATGTCGTACATTCAGATATTGTAAAATTTTCAAATCTATTTGGAAAACTGGAGAATCTCCAGTGGAGATCTATTTTCTTTGGGAAACTTATTCTTGTACCCAAATTGGCCAATCATCTTTTTTTGTCCTCAGTATATTGCCTAGGTGGGTACAAGAAAAGGTTTACCTACTCTTATACCAAATTGGTCTGAATCCAAATTATTTATTGAGACCCATTTGGGTACAAAAAAGTTTACCTACTCTTGTACGCAAATTGGTCTGAATGAAAAATATGTTGTGAAAAACGCAACGTCATGATAATGCGTCATAAGGGTGGTCGAGGAATTTTACCGACTGCACTGGAGCGAAGTGATAGGCATAACTTATGCGGCATAAGTAGGGTCAGTACCGGGAGACTAATCTGCAAAACTGAACCCCAACATTTTGACATTTTCGCGGTGATATACAAAAACTAAGAGCTTATGAGAAATACAGTACGGAAATGCTGATTTGTAAATATATCCTTAACTCGGGTACGACCGCAGTTAGATATGGCCCAGCCGCCCGTCAGCCACTGCAGTGGCTGATTACTAAATGACAATTCTCTATGGTTTGTCATTAAGGGACCTTCCCAACTTAGCCATTGATAATCTAATTCAGAAAATTATCTCGCTGATGGATAAAAAACATTTATTTAATTTTGATTATAAATGCATCTAATTTCAGTTCAAAAAAATCAGCGTTCAATGAACAAAAAAGTACTAAAACGCATTTTTTGTCGTATTTTATTTCATAAATAATAAAGATCTGGTCATGACGTCTTCTCTGTTATCTATTTCAAAACAAGTTGTCGTCAAAAATTGTCTAGTACGTCTAAGTTTATGTTCTTGAATTTGAAAAGCATCATCTGATTAGAGTAGTAATCAGATCTAGTGTGCGTAGGCGAAACTGTAAAAGCTTGGCTTTAGAAATGGGTGAGTCATCACTAATTTTCCACATTTTCATGCATTCAAAAATTGTTTTTAGCAAACAAATGAGCTGAAATTAATAAATTTGAAATCAGAGTGAAACATTTAGTTTGAATGAAATTAAAATTATTTTTTGATGAATTAAAATTTAGATCAATTAAACTTAAGCTTAAGGGAGTGGGTGTCGCTGATTTGAGCCTCTTCCAAGGTCATTTCCGGCCAAACTAGCAAAGGTGATATTCCAAAAACATTTGTAACTAACAGTACTTACCTTCGCGGTAATTTTGAATTTAACAGTAATCTGATACAATCCCACCTACGCCGACACCTACGCTTTTAAAAAGCTTCTTAAAAAGACACTCAGTTCTTACCTACTCCTTCAATTTTCATCATTTTTTATTTATTTTTTGTGTGAGGCTCCGGAAAAGCCTAACAAATAATGCACAATTGCTTTTGTTTTAAAATTTTGCTTTCGGTGGCCAAAAAACGAAAACTAAAAGTATTGATTTATTTATGATTTAAATTGAAAGTGCGCTAATTTGTTTTCTTTTGACGCTACCGAGTTAAAAATTGCATAAAAATCCTTAAAAGTGTTTGTATTTACGGAAAACATTATTTTGAAGCATTTTTTCTGGTTTCAAAATTTTGTNGAGGCCGGGTCGGCAAAAATGTCTTGTACTCCACTTTACCAGAGATACTAACTACTTTCCGAAAACTTTGGAGAATAGCCATTTTGATAAATTCTATCCTTAATCTACAATAATAATTTATCCGAATAATTTGGTCGACCTGGTGACCAACCATGCGCGCAATCTAGACGTCCTTAACCAAATTTTCCGAAAAATCTATCTTCTCCTAAGTTACATTTCAGAATGAAGTATTATTTGGAAAAAGATGGAGAAATATTTTTCTGTTATAAGATGGTGCAGAATTTAAAATTATCTGGTGGAAATTCTAGGAAAATCGCATTTAGTGAACCGGAAGTGAAACTGAAAAAAGAAGTCGCGGATTTAAATGAAAGTACCACCAAAATTAAAAACTGAGTTTCACTGGATCAAAAAATTCTGCTGGTACAGCTTTTGATATTTTGAGTTTTTCTGGTCGAAAAGTGGGTTTTCAATGTTTCCAAAAAAAATACTCGAAGAAAAAACTGAGAAAAAAATGAAAATTTCGAACTTTTTTGTTGTGATTTTTTTTCTTTTTTTACATATAGTTTATGCTCTCGGAGTGTTTCCCGCTATCAATCTCGTGCTATTTTTTACACCCAAAAGTATCATAGAAAGATGCGAACCGCTACAACCTTAAAGGATCAAATTAAGCGTGATTGAGAAGGGTAGAACAATAGCATTTTTTAATAAAATTTATCGCCCCCTGAACCCGGTCGTCCAACAATTTCCGGAGTTGTTTGAATGTCCGCCTGACTATTTATTTCAATTTTTAATTCTTTTCAAATTTACACAGTGTTTGGCAGGCTTTCGATTCTTGCGGTATTTTCTTGAGGGGCACACAAGCCAGTCGCCGTGCGAAGTTTTATAAGGTCTTGGTGACACTATTTTTATGCATTTGCGGTTGCAGATGAACAGCATTCAATTACTATAAGGTATAATACAGTGGTTGAACCCTAAACTACCCTGCTATCTAAGATTTTGATTCTTAATTCGACAATTAAATTACTGTATTTATACCTAACCGTTCGATTTTGGCAGAGGATACGACATAATCTCGAATGTATTACAAAAATCCGAAGGCCAGCATTATATACAGAAACTTTGACCACCTCCTTGATGCCTGAGAATTTTCGTCTCATGGTCAATCTTCAATGCTTTTTTGATAAATGTTCTATAAATATTCGCGTTATTATATCCGCGTTATTTCCAAGCGCTTTAATGAAAAGACTTCCCCCCACGATTTTTTTTGTACTGTAAAAATTTAATAAGTTATCGAGCCAACTATTGTTTAATACGAGCCAATTTCCCCCCCCTAAATATCGAGCCGATTCCCCCCTTATATATTGAGCCGATTCCCCCTTATTATCAGAGCCCATTTCCCCCCTTAATATCAAGCCCACTCCCCTTAATATCGAGCCACTCATCCTTTAAACTCGACGAATATCGAGCCAATTTTTTTTTAAATCGAACTTACTCCCCTTTAAACTTCCTTGAACAAAATTCTGAATCCGACCTTCGACACGACCGACCTCCGACCCGACCTGGAAACGTACTCGGGTCGCGTCGACCCGACCCGGAAAATTTCAAAAAAAAGCGACCCCGACCCGACCTGGTGAAATTTTGGAAAAATCGATCCCTGCGCCCACCCCTTAAAATAAAAAAATTAATTAATCGAAGAAAAATTGGGCAATATTTTGTCAAACAAAAATGAACATAAATGAGAAATATATTTGGTTTTGAAATTCAGGTTTTTGATTGCTGTTGTTTTTAATTTTGTCCATAATCGTCATTGCTTATATTTAACCAGTTTGACGATTTGAAATAAGGAATTCAAACTCAATAATGGGTATCGATGTTTTTGAGCCATCTTGTAGAGAATTTTTCTGGTCATTTCTGTTGTTTTAAAATAAAAACGGTTTACTAAAAAAACGCTTAATTTTCACTTGCCAAAAAATAGCGCCCTAGCTTTTCATCATTCGTATCGCTAGAATGCTGGTCCAGCACCACCTGTACATCTCGAAAACTTGACCGAAAGATCGTCTTTAAAACCCCTCGCAAATGCATTCAAAAATAAAATACTCAGTAAGTCAAAAATAGAATATAATCGATTATATTACTTATTTAAAATATATCAGATAATGCCAGAAAGAAAAAAGTTCTTCATCAAGATAAAGCGAAAAATTAAAATGACAAAAATCAGAGAAAAACTTTTTGAGTTTATTTAGTGGAAGAGTCAATTAGTAATGAGTCATTACCGTTTATTGGTTAAGATATTTTAACAGCATCAACTGCTCAAAATAGGGGTTGAAATATCAAAGGACCGATAAATGACAATATTTAACACTCAGGGCGCGGATGAGGCAATTACAGTGCTGTCAACATCATTTCCTGTCAATTTCAATAAAAATTAACTTTATATCTTACGATTATCAAGTTAATATTTCTAGCACTTGTCATTACTTGTCTATGAACTGTAATATATTTTTATATCTGTAGTACAGATTCTGTACACACGGAAAGAGCTTGAAAGCAACCTATTGATTATAAAAATACTTGCACAAAAGACTGATATTCTAGCAAACACCAGTTACACGCTAATGAACCCACTGTTTGAAATAAAAATAGTTTCCATCAGAGGGCATAGTCTATGCCGCATTAGGTTCAAATTAGAGCATTTTAGAAAATTTGAAATATCACCCAAAATATTTGTTTAAATAAAAAATTGGTTAACTAGGGTACTAACATACCATGTGACATAAACCCATCAGTTTTTCGTATACTAAGAGGTGTGATAAGTGTATCGAAGTGACTACACATGTCTATGTGATTTTAGATTTTTTTCCCAACCAAGAGGGTCTCTCAAAAGTAAATAGGGGGTCCCAAACCGTTTACAGTTCGAATGTAATTGATTGGACACCCTATTCACAACAGAGTCACTTGATTTGAAAAAGAGTCTGCTGCTTGAACTGAATCTGAATGAGAGAATTTGTCACACCGTAATGATAAAAAACTCAAAAAATAAACCCGAAATTTTATTTTCAACTGACTTCAATTGAGTACACTCAGTACTTTCATGCTCTCTGTACCAAATCAAACACTAGACACAAATCCGAAATTATTTAGCAACATGCCTAGTTTATTCATGAATTGAGTTGTACAAATATTGTCCGTCATTTATTGAAGTCTTGTCCCAGGCAGGTATCGGCAAGCTGGAAATATTGCTGGTCAAGAGGCGATTCCGTCACTTTCCCACAACCTTTGCTAAGTAAACCTACGCAATTTTGGGGCAGTTTTTCCGATCCTCTAGTCCATAGCAGAAAATTTAAGCATTCATAGTACTGAATCAGTAAAGAAAATGTTAATAACAGAAAATCCACTATACTTGCGTCACGTGCATAGTACAACTTATCAGAATTCATTCATAGTACATTGTGCAAATAAACAAATAGTCACTTTGACCTTAAAAAAATCATCTAAATATAATGGCGTAATGACTAAGATTATCTTTAATTACGCAGGTAACAGTTTGGCTTGTTATAAACAGGTCGCAAAAACGATTTTATAATGAAATAAATTTGTCATCACAAAAATTTTTATGACAAATTATTTACGAAAATCGATTTTTGAAAAAATTATTAAAAATCGATTGCTAATTTACAATATGAAAGAATGACCCAAAAAAACATAATCTATCATTCTGCTTGATTTTTGTATGATAACAAAATATATTAGGTGCATTTTTTTTGACTATGAAAATTTGCAAATAATTGTTCGCAAATATATAACAAATGTCAAATAGAGGTGCGCGCCTCGAAAATATCCGCAAGACTATCGGGGCCGCACATATTCTCGATTATGTGTTTGAAAGAATACGTTTTGTCGAAAATGTTTCTGACGAAAAAATGCTCTCCTGAAAATAGATCTTTGAATGATCCAAGAATTTTTCGTCTCATTTATTTCACCGATTTGAATACTTAGGAAAATACTCATGTAACAAACGGATTCGTGCTGAGGAAGTAGGAAAAGTGAAAAATAAAAGTGTGAAAAATATTTCGAATTTTCGAAGGATTTTTTCGGTAGAAGGTTCAAATTATTCGAAACCCACAATTTTACTCCAGAACGAACATGAGGAAAGCACAGTAACATGTATCAACATTTTAACAATTTTCGTATCCAGAGTCGGTGGATAATTTTAAGCACAATGTTTTCCTATTTTTTCTCAGCGTGAACCAGAGTCTCTCGTGAATTTTTGGCTTTCTTTAAAACGGAGTCTTGAGATGATTGGCTTGAGTCTTCGCTAGATCCTTCGCTTGATTCGGAACTTATTTCGTCTAGAGATGGATCTGCTGAGAACAGGTGTTGATAGCACATTGAAATAAACAAATTGAAAGATTTTTTCGACATTCAATGGCCCCGTCTCAATCGTCCGAAAGTGCCGAATTGTCCGAAATATATCCAAAAATTCTTTGGATGGACAAAAATAGATTAGTTTGTTGGTGAAACGATATGAATAGCAAATTAACATTAAATCGTTATCTTATTTTGGTGACATTTTAAGGCAGTAACCGATGCGTTTCACTGTTTTTAAAACACCTGTAGTTTGATTGAGGAAGTGTATGACGGTACCGGTAGTAGTACGGTCCAAAAGAAACTTTTTTTATTTTTTGTACGCCCACTAATAATGAGTTTTTCTCGGTACTGGAGTCAGAAATTCGATTTAAGGTCTATTTGCTCAATCGATGAAATTATACGTTTTAAATTTGCCGATTTCGGTTCTTCAGCATTTATTAAAATCATTTCCAGCATGGTACAAAACAGTTTCCCACAAAAGTCATTTCGCAATCGATAGAGACGTGGTACTATGGACTGGTTTTCTCGATATCTGATTTAGTTTTTGATGCACACATGTGCAAAGTTAGGTAACACAAAATTTTGATCATTTCACGATTGAAAAATATTTTGCCACTTTATTTGGCAGATTTTTTATTGGTCTTAAAGATTAACTAAAGCTAACTTGTCCAAGTAAAATTAAGGTCATCGATCAAAGCGTTAAAAATAATATAGCATAAATACGGAAAAAAATTCGAATTTCCGAAATTTTTTCTGGTCAAATCAAAATTTTTTTCAATTGATTTAGAAGCAAACCGATGACAAAATTTTCGAATGGCAAAAAAAATTAAGTTTTTACTATGTATGGATCTCGAGAAACAGCCTCCGTGGTTACGTCAAATTTCACCATCTAAAAATATTGTTGAAGAATTCGTTTTTGGGATTTTAAAAAAAACATTTTAGTGGTATTCAAGATTACATTGCAAGGCTACCTGGTGCAAGTTAAATTAAGAGTGATCGACATAACGTTTAAAAAAAATAATAGCATAAATACTGAAAAATACTTAGGAAAAATTCGAATTCGAAATTTTTTTGGTCAAATCAAAATTTTTTTAAATGTGATTCAAAAGCAAACCGATGACAAAATTTCGAAATGCAAGAAAAATAAAGTTATTACTATGTATGGATCTCGGAGATACAGCCCCCGTCGGTTACTCCTTCAAGTGTTATAAGTAAAGTTACTTATAACGTGACCTTTTTTCTAAAAATGTCATTTTCGGTTTACTAAAAGCAATTTTCTAAAATTTCAAAAATATTCAATTAAGATATAAAGTTGCTAAAGTTTGAGGTCGGATATTTCTAGATTTTTTAATTTAAAAATATATTATATGATATAATTTATATCCCTTTATTGCCCAATCCCAAAGATTTGGGCCCATCAAAAAACACGGAAGAAAACGGGTCATTTGAAAACGAGTCATCCGATTTAGTTCTTAGAATAGCTCAACTAGTACAATTATCTAATTAATATAAAATTTTTTTTAATACAAGATTGTTTTTATTTTTTTTCTAAGATTACGAAATTGTTTAATTATTAGTTTTTGTTGAAAAATTAAACAAAGGTCTGAGAGAAAATAGAAACAATGGTCTTGATTCGGACCAATTTTTATTTGTATTTTCACAGATATGTGTGCACAGTTGAGCCTATCTAAGACTAATCGGTAAGTAGTTTTTGAATATCCCGCGTTGTTTTCTCACCCCCCCGTGTTTTTGAGGGCCCAAATTCTTTGGGACAGGGCAATAAAGGGGATACGAACCGAGTTCATGAACCCCTATCATTAATTATTATTTAATTATGGTGGAACATAATATGTCACATAATTTGATAATAAGTGTAATTGAAGTACACTGGGTGTACCCTTAATCCGTAGCATCCTTATCCGTACGATTTTTGGTCGAGATGAAACCCTTATAAGCCTAAACGTTTATGTAGAGAGACTTGTACCCTTATCCGTACGTTGTACCCTTATCCGAGACGATTTTAGGTCGAGCTGAGTGTACGGATAAGGGTATACCCAGTGTATATTATTGTAAAAGTTCGGTATTGATATAAAAAAAATTAAAATCGGTTTCTAACACCATCCTGTTTGCCGTCATGATAGCCTTGATCGCCAGCACCATTAGCCTTTTGTCTCTGTCGAATCTGAACCAAATTTTCCATCGGGGTCCAAAATCTCTAGAATCCAAAAATTAATAAAAAATCTCTTTCAAGGTCTTCCTATCACTAATAATACATCGACTAGAAAATTTGACGACAAAAATATCCTTTGACCAATTTGGATACTGAGTCATCGTTTTTTCTTTTCAAATTAGGGTGGGGTAAACAGTGACTATAGCTGACGGCGTTTCTATCATTTTTAAAGTCAAGAAAAATTCTGGTACTGAAAAAGCGAGGAAAAAATCGAAAAATAGAAGGGGCGATACCGTCCTTATTTGGGCTAAAGTTTAAAAGCAAAACAGATAGTGAGATTTCACAATCCTTCAAGCAAGAAAGGTTTTAGACAAATGACACATTTTGTTTCTTTTATTCGTTTTTAACTCGAATTTGGGCGACGTAACACATAACGTTGCCCGTTACGTAATACAAGTAGAGATCCTAATGGTCCGAAAGTTTTTTTTCAAAAAACGGACCATTGTGACTCACAAATTGTGACCGATACGGGCCCATTTGGAGAAGTTCTTTCGGAAAAAATTGCGTGGTTTTTTTAACGACTACGCATTCCCGGACCCATGAGATCCCCGTAATTCGTATTATCTAACATGGGGTTCTAGAAAAAAATTGGTCCGGAGTGTAAGATTTATTCTTCAGAATGCATGAGAATTATTGTGCTGAAATGACTAGTTACGCTAATTCAATACCTCAAAATGATTCTTTTCTAATTGATAATTCTTTCGGAACCAATAAATAACGAAAAAGAATCAATATTGGTTTTTGATTCTGGGTTAAAAGATATTGGTAACTGTCTAGTTAATATTTAGAATTTAACTTTGCTTCAGAAATATGGTATTTATTTATAACTTAAATTAACCTTGATTGTGTCTTTTGGGTGGTAATTTTCTGCAAAAAAAAAGGAAAGAAAAAATTACCACCGATGTTAAAAAAAATATTAAAATTTCAAAAAATGTATAAATGATGATCACTGATCCTAGAAATCTTGGTTTATATGCTTGGCACTTGGGAGCCAGTTTATAAAATAATTGCTCAAGTAATCCCAGCTGATAGTTTTGCTTAAAATTTTGCTCGAGTTTCTGAGCAAAACTTTCACGTTGGATACCTTGAACACTTTTAAAATAGCGCCCAAGTGCCTGGTAAATAAACGAAGACTTCAGGGTTTCCCGTTTTTTTAGTTTCTGATCAGTGTTTCAGTGGCTTTTATTTTGAGCCTACTTACAGAAAATCAAAGCACTTTTTTTCGAAAATTTTCTTTTGGGTCCTTAAAAAATCATATTTCGAGTTTTAGGTTGAAATCAAAAAAAAATGACCGAGTTTACTGTCTGTATTTGTATGAGCCAGCTTAGAAAAACAAATTTGATGAATTTTTCTTGAGTAGATAGTTTTTCCGACGGTAATTGTCAAAAAAACGGGTTTCTCTCCATATTTTAGAGAGAAATAGAGCGAAATTAGAAAACTACGGAGAATAGTTTTGCCTACCACTTTTACAAGTTAGTGTCCAAATTGCAAGCTTATTTCGACATATATACTGGAGGAATTAGTTTACCATTTGAGCTTAGTTCCTCTTGTGTCGCTTATGTGCAAAGGAGTGTATGCATACAAAACTAATTGAGATTTATTTTCACAAGCTTAAGGGGTGGAGGGGGCGACCTTTTATAGCCGTTTGGAACATTAATTTGCAAAATTTTATATTTCTGAATAAAGTGACTATGAGAAAAATAGTGCTTTTACAAAAATTCGTATCTCCTCTAGAAATTTTCTCAAAATTTGAAAATTTTGAAAAACTATTTCGGTCTAGCTCGAAAACTAAAGAGATATGGAGTTAAAAACCAAAAAAAAATGAAGTCGGCATAGCTGTTTTAGTATAGTAGTGAATACTTATATCAAAATAGAAAATAATTCATTTTTGAACTCAATGTCAATTTTGTCTAGCGTGCATGTTCAATGGTCAGTGTGAGAGACACAGTGCCTATTTTAAAAATTCTATAATAATATAATTTTTTCTAAATTGTATTAGCTATCGGCTGTTGAAATCAGATTGAAATTGTATGCAAATTGAGAAAGAAGATAGACTTTGGAAAAGGTCTCGAAAATCAGTAAAATTGGCGATAGAGAGCATTCTAGGGCAAATTGAAAAAAAACTGTATAAGTGTTTTCTTCTGAATTTAAAATCATTTTGAATAGTGAATTATTGGTACTTGGCCAATGAAAACCAGAAGAGAAGATAGCATATTGGTTTTTTTGAAAATTTGCTCCTTAGCACTGACTGGTTGATGTTTAAATATTCTTAAAGTTTTTTGGTCGACTTCCAATTGTTTGAGCATCAAGAACTTCTTTTCATTTTACCTTTACTATGTCCCGTATTCTCACAATATTGCCTCAAAGTGAAAATATGCAAAAAGGTCGCCCCCTCTACCCCCTTAAGGAGGTTCCCAACGGCATTTTAACCATGAGAAAATAAATATTTATCAGCATATTATTATTTAATTTTTATACAATAAATTACTTTTGGAAGTGCCTATCTAATGACATATTTTTTATTTCAGAGATATAATTAGAACCCACTAAATCGGGTATTTGGTTTGACCGCCTTTTATTATTTCGTAAGCGAGAGTGTGGAAACAAAAGGTGGCGGTGATATGACTCGTTATTTGATTTGTACAGATTCAAGATAAAATTGTTTATTTTACGGAATAAGGTCAGAATTGTTTCCTACTTATTATTTGTTCACAAGAACAATTTATACTTTTTAGTTAAAGTACAGGATTCATCTATATTAACCCTAATTTTCACGAATTTCTGCAAATTTTTCCTCAATTTGAACTTGAACTCCTCTAAAAATAAAACGAGTAAAGATATCAAAAATCGACTAAATTAAAATTATGTCGTGATGTTAATTAGAACTTGGTGAAACCGAAAAATTAAACTATGATTAGTTATCTCAAACGAACTTCTAGCGGTTACACCTGAAAAATAATCGATTTTCCAGATTTCTAGAGTTTGAATAGTTTTTTCGGATCTGACTAAATTAAAATATGATCATAAGTGTTGGAATATTGTTCTGTAACTTACAATATTTTTGTATGTTTAGTTAGCTCAAACGAACTTGTCGCAAATCTGAAATTTTCGTTTTTCAATCATGTTTTTGCGTAGGTTAAAATTTCAATGCACCTCAAAATTAAAAAAATCAACAGAGGAGAATTTCGTTTCATCAGTGGTCAAAACATCAAGTCTATAACTTCAGCCGTTTTCCCGTGGTACCAAGTTGAAAAAACCCTAAAACGCCGATGGGAACCTCCTTAAGGGATTGTGGGTGCAGTAGTTATTTTCGACACGGTCTCAAATTCGGGATATTTTTTCTGTATCCGACCATCCAGCACACGAGAAAATGATGCAATTAAAAAAAAGTTCATTACTATCGAATAACTAGTTCTAGAAATCGGATTTGCTTGCAAAATAATTTATTTATTTAAAAATTATAGACATAGGATAGTCTCAAATCACGAAGAATATAATCACAGCGAAAAATAACATTAAATGGAAGTATTTCAATATATAATTGTGAAGATTTTTGCCCCTTTTTCAATATTCAATTTTCATCCAAATCAATGTTAATAATAGCGCGCATTAAATCAGCATGAAATAGTGATGGCGAGAAATATAAAAAAAAATTATTAAAATTTGCGTGGTTTAAAAGTTTAATAAGATAATCGAAGAAGAATTTATGAAAAAGAGAAAAGAAATCGCATGTGCCGTTCGTGAGTATATTTTTTTTGTTAAAATAATCTTCATTTTGCCTATATTTAACTATAGCAAGGAATTTTCAAAATAATTTCCGGCGAATTAAGATGAATTTATAAATATGCTTGGTTTAAATTGTAGGGAATTTTTTTCTGATCAATAATATCGGCATTATGTGATTTGGATACGTGGATATGACGTATACTTCAATGAAAGAAATACCAGCAATTAGGTTTTATGCATTTAAAGGTTGATGTGATAATATTTTCTAGAAATGAATCAGTTTTTGACTTATCAAGTTACGGACTACAATATACAATTGGAAAAATAAACGTTCACTCAATCTCACAAAAAGATATTTGAGTTTTAAAAACGCCTTATTTTTCCCCAGCAAATTACTGGAAGCACCCACAATCCCTTAAGGGGTACTGTGGTTCCGACCAAAAAAAATCGATTGGTATTGGTTCTTAGAGTTTTTTACTTACCGTTTGCTCACTAGAGGGAGCTGAAGTCAAAGTTAAAACCCCTCTGGACAGAAAAATATATATTCAGATTTTTTTTTTCTTATTTTTCATTTCTGAATATCTTTTTGCTCCATAAATAATATATTGTGATTTTATTTGTTACAAGTGAAAATCGAGAAAAATTGCGCGAGCAGCTGTCAGATATTTGCTCACCACTCTCGTTTAAAAATGCAATTCATTATCGCAGCGGAAGAATTCAAGCTGAGATTTCTGGGAACAAACGTATTAAATAATAAAGTTTCCCAAAATAGGTCTAGGATCCTTTGCGGTTTTGAATGAAATAAAAAACACGTTTTTAGCGATATAAGTCAAAATATTTTTTCGATTCGGACTTTTTATATCTGAAAAAAGAATATCATATTGCGGTGTTTTGACAAAAAATGAAAAAAATCTGATATATATTTTTCGGTCAGCGGAGTTTTTGAACTTGTGACTTCAGCGCCCTCTAAGGAGCAACGGCTCAGTAAAAAACTCTAAGACCAAAACCAATCGATTTTTTTTGGTCGATTTAGTATTCTCACCTTTAAATTATACCACTTTTTTTTTGCGGACAGCACCCCTTAACCCACATACTCATTTTGGTAATCTATTACCAGCTCGACTCTGGAGCGCTTAAATTTATATAGTTGCCATCTTATCGGATTAACTTTATATTTCAATGCTTAGCTTTTTTCACAATTACTGATCTCTTGGTGCTAAAATGATTCTCTATCTTGTTTACTTCTTGAGATAAAGCAACTTGTCGCGTAGAAATTTCGCACATGAAAAGTTTAGATTGAGTTTCTGAAGTTGAGAATCTTCTGAAAAAAAAAAAAACGCCCATTCACCAAGATAGAATTTTGATTTAATTTTTGTGTCCAAAAATCAAGGATTTTCATTCATAGATTCGAAAAAAATTTCTTTATTTTTGGATTTTCTCACCTCAAAATATTCAATTTTTTCTCTAAAAATCAATTTCAATTCCAGAAATAAAGAAAATTTAGTGCTTTTATAAGATACAAATCATAATGGAAGCTTTACTTTGACAAACAGCTGAAAATTTGATACTATTTGTTAGTAGGTTTGACTTTTATTTACTCTTTGAATTTGAGCGTCAAAACAAAATTGTTATTATTTGGACAAACAGAAAGCAAACAAATAATTGGTAACATTCGAAAGTATAATAAGAACAATAAATCGATACAGTTCATTGTACAAAATAAATTTTAGTTTTTTAAAGAATAAAAACGGAACCTATATTTTCATAACTCTTTACTGCTGATTTGTACACCTGGAAGAGCAAAAACGATTATCGGCGGGATATTTACACATCCAGCACAGTAAAGTATCCAAAGTGCGGCTGCTGTTAATTAATTTCGGCGAATTCAATCAATTTTCAAATTAATAAGAAAAATGATTCTCAAATTTTTCTGTTTGATTTGTTTTTCTCGCGCGATACGATCAAAGAACTCTTTGCCGCTTAATTAGCAGTCGATAGTAATTGCGATGAAGTTTTCAGAATCATAATTCCCAGGCGGTATTTTTTTATTGATATGTAAACTAAAAATCATCACCGTTTTCTTTAAATTATCAAATTTACGACAATTTTACGTTTTGAAAGTAAATCGAGTAAAAAATACATTTTTCGTAAAACTGAAAACGTTTTAATTATTTTTTTATCTGCGAAAAATTGTTTGAACTTAAAATTAGTATAATTATGTCGACCATAACTTACCAGGAAGAAAAATATGATTTTAAAAAGTTAGCTGGTAAAAATTACCACCATCTGAGTTGGTCGTTGTTTAGAATTTCTGAGCATACCGTTAAGGGAGTGGGTGGCGCTGATTTGAGCCTCTCCAAGGTCATTTCCCGCCAAACTAGCAAAGGTGATAATCAAAACATTTGTAACTAACAAAACCAACCTTCGCGGTAATTTTGAACTTAACAGTAATCTGATACAATCCCACCTACGCTGACACCTACGATTTTAAAAAGCTTCTTAAAAAGACATTCAGTTCGTACCTACTCCTTCAATTTTAATCATTTTTTATTATTTTTGTGTCAGGCTCCGGAAAAGCCTTACAAATAATGCAAAATCGCTTTTGTTTTAACATTGTGCTTTCAGCGGACAAAAACGCGAAAACAATAATTAAAATTTGAAATGGTCAGTTTGGGAGGCCAACAAAAGCATCTCCCTCCACCAGTTTGAGAGATACAGTTCGACTTATACTGCATCTGAAAGCACAAGACTTGTTTGACAATGAACTAGAGAGTTTTTTTTTTAATTTTGATTCGGCGTTCTTGGGGGTCATGTCAACTTTTCATTTTGAGCCTAAATTTGACAAAATTAGAAACCAGAAAAAATGCTTCAAATAATGTTTTGTAGCGTCAACAGAAACAAATTAGCGCACTTCAATTTAAATCATAAAATAAATCAAATTTTTCAGCTTGAATTCTTCCGCTGCGATAATGAATTGCATTTATTAAACGAGAGTGATGAGCAAATATCTGACAGCTGCTCGCGCGATTTTTCGCGATTTTCACTTGTAACAAAATAAAATCACAATATATAATATATTATATATTATTTACGGATCAAAAAGATATCAGAAATGAAAAAATTAAGAAAAAAATCTGATATATATTTTTCGGTCCAGAGGGGTTTTAACTTTGACTTCAGCGCCCTCTAGTGAGCAAACGGCTTAGTAAAAAACTCTAAGACCAAGACCAATCGATTTTTTTTGGTCGATTCAGTNAAAATAAATCTCAATTAGTTTTTGTATGCATACACTCCTTTGCACATAAGCGACACAAGAGGACCTAAGCTAAAATGGTAAACTATCTCCTCCCAGGTTTCATGTCGAAATAAGCTGCAATTTGGACCTAACTTGTAAAAGTGGTAGGCAAAACTTAATCTCGGTCAGTTTTTCTAATTTCGCTCTATTTTCTCTAAAATATGGAGAAAACCACCGTTTTTTGACAATTATCCGTCGGAAAACTATCTACTCCAAGAAAAATTTATAAAATTCATTAAATTTGTTTTTTTAAGCTGGCTCATACAAATACAGACAGTAAACTCGGTCATTTTTTTTGATTTCAACCTAAAACTCGAAATATGATTTTTTAAGAACCCAAAAGAAAATTTTCGAAAAAAAGTGCTTTGATTTTTCTGTAAGTAGGCTCAAAATAAAGCCACTGAAACACTAATCAGAAACTAAAAAAACGGGAAAACCCTGAAGTCTTCGTTTTATTTACCAGGCACTTGGGCGCTATTTAAAAAGTGTTCAAGGTATCCGATAGTTTTGCTCAGAAACTCGAGCAAAATTTTAAGCAAAACTATCACGTGGGATTACTTGAGCCAATTATTTTATAACTGGCTCCCAAGTGCCAAGCATTTAAATCCAAGATTTCTAGGATCTGATCCAGTGATTCAGTGACTATCGGGATCTAGTGATCATCAATCTTAATACATTTTGAAATTTTAATATTTTTTAAAAANTATAAGACGTGCATCGAGTAAGACGCTGCACCATTCCCTGCCTTGATTTAATTTAGATTTTAACGTTATTTACATAAAAAAAATTTGAAAATTTATGTGGTTCTAGAATTTTAAATTTGAGAAAATATTATGAGAATTAGTGATACATACTTTACTAACTATTCCGCCAGCTTTAGTTTAAATGAAAAAAGTGCGTTTCTAAAGTGAGGCAGCAGAACTAACGTTAAATGGGTCAGCCAATCACAGTCGTGCAAGTACACTCGCAATTCCCGCAAAGTACATTTTATCCAATTAAATTGCTTCTAAAAGCACTTGATTATTGAGGAGAAAATAAATTTCTACGCTCGATTTTCCACTTTTAAAATTGATGGAAGAACATCGCTTCATAGTGATTTTGTACCACAAGTTATTGTAGTAACGAT
>SCLH01000933.1:23639-101669 GCA_004367855.1 Oikopleura vanhoeffeni | reverse complement strand
TGGAACTTAACTTGGTTTTTTTCACTTTGCGATTCGATAAAAATTAGTAATTTTTGAAATTCTTTACCGAAATTTAAATTTCTAGAGAATCATGGCGCTTAAAATTATTATCATGTTTCTGAACAAGTCCAGTGTGTACCGATAACAAAAAAAAATTAGATGACTCCTTTTTTTAATTAATGCTCTAATTTGTTAATTATATAAATAAACCTGGGTATTAAAGCGTTAGTGTTACATATGCACAAGATTTTATAAAACTTTTGATTTAAAAACTATTTTCGGAGGTGATAGTACGATATTTTGAAACATGCTGATATTAAAATAACGAAGAAGTTTAGAACTGAATAATTTAAAAATGTATTGATACCGTTAAACAAATGTAGAAGAAGTTTTTTCTTCGGCTCCTGCGGTTTGGAATATCGTTAAAGGAGACAAAATAACAAAAAAAATATTTCAGACTAAAATTGCGGGTCAAATTCAATAAGTTCAAATTTTCCAATAAATTGTCAGAAAATTAATTAAAAAGTCCGTTGAGACAGTGATAAAAAACGTCCGTCGAGACAGTTTATAAAAATTCCTCATCGAGACGCACCACCGAAGGTACAGTAGTCGAAAGGACTGATACTTTTGATTACGCGGTAAACATTTAAAAAATTATTACTCTTATGCCAAACTTTATTTCTTGAATTTAAACTCGGTTGATTTTCGAGAACATGCAGTATTTGAAAAAAAATATCTCCGAATTTTTTTTTTCAAGGATTTTTCTCAAGAATTTTTTTTTGTAACGAACGAATAGTCAAATTTAATCTGCGATAAAATTGTTGTATTATAATTGCATCCTGAGAATAACGAGGAGTAAGTTTAATTGTTTTTCAAATAAAATTCTTGTTTAGATAAAAATATTTTTTTCACGTGAAATAATAAATTATGATTTTCATTGTGTCGCTAATAACTCGAGATTTATGATAGAAACCTATTTTAATTTTATGTACCTCAGGCAAAGAAACCCTAAGTTCAATTTTCGGATTAACGGTGAGTTTTGTTTGACCAATTACAAGGACGTATTTTTCAAATTCTTTGAAAAAATATGAACAAACGTAATTGTTGGTTGTCCCATATATACAATATATCTAAGATAGGGATCACCTGNATAAAATTTAATAAATTTGAGCTGGTGGTCGAGAGCCTATTTTAGAGTTATAACTAATAAATGAAATATTATAAATTTTACTGTTATTTAGACACCATGGAAGCAAACGCGCGTTTTTTGAGTGTTATTTCAGAAAAACATTTATAAAGTAAAAATAATTGATTTGAAGAAAATTAGCTCATACAAAGTGAGCTTAAAAGTGCCAACTTTTGTTTGAGAATGTTTTCATCCGAAAATTTTGAAGTGCCAAAAAGTTTCTTATCGAGAGAAAAAAAATAGAAAAAGTGCAAATATGTCAAAATGCACCGAGGCCCTTTAGCTGGACTGAGGGACAATTGAAATTCTTGTTTAAGGTACAGTGTTCAATAGGGTTTAGCCTGTGAACTCAAAAACACAGTATAACTTATACTGTATAAGTCTGTCGTGAGAAGTATCAAAATAAAAAAATCATCAAACAGAGATTTTCGAGTAAAATTATCCGTGCCAGTCTCTTGCCAGAATTTTTATAAAACGAGAAGATTTTGAATAATTTGTCGACAAACTACATTTCTGACTACATATCACCGAAATTATTTTCGAAAAAATGTTTTTATCCGCCAACTGTTAATCAATCAGGGCCACATAAAAATTATGAAAAAAATGTAAACTTTAATTCTGCATTAAATAATAATTATTAATAACGCTAGTATTCGGTTCAACATTTGTGATTGGGAATCCTATAAGTATTTCAAGTTTAAAACGGCAGTCTGTTTGAAAGGTTTTATATCTTGTTCGAGATAAGCTTGAGTTTTAAAAGTAGGCTCTTATCAACTTCTTCAATACAAATTGGGGATATGTTGAATTTGCTACATTTTGTAGCAAGGGCGGTCGAAGCATCTCAAAGCCTTAACTCGTAGACTTCAGACATGAATCTGTACCCAGACTCGATTTTAGCCAACGCGTCGCCATACTTTTAAATCGGCCATATTAGCAAAGTTTCATTATCAACGTTCATTTTTCAATAGCTTAGAATAATATTCAGCCAATTTGCTATACAAATTTAAAAACAAAATAAAATTTTAAACGAATTTAAAGGCATTTAATGAGGATACGAAAACAAAAAGTTGCGAAAATTACCTCCTGTTACAGACAAAAGTGCAATAATAAGATGAAATTAAACCTTAATTTATATTTGCAATTACCTCATATAAAATTTCGAATGATTTTCTATCGCTCTGTCTAAAAATAATTATATGTTTTTCACAAAATTCTCTAGTATATTGACTCTTATTTCTCGTGATGAGAAACAAAGAGAGAGACACACGCCCACGCATGAACTTCGCACTGATTCTTATGTTATCAGTGTTCCGGAAGTTTGGACTTCTGGGACTGCTTAATTTAAACCGGAGGCCAATTTAAAATGCAATAAAAGTCTTAGAAATTCGTGACGATTCTTTTAAGAGGTCTTCCACGTGATTTGAGTACTTTTTAAAAAAAATCATTGTACAGTAATTTAAAAAAGTACTCAAATTACGTCAAAAAAATTCCAGGGTCAACTTCAAACGTTTTTAAGAACTTTTTATCATTACACCAATGTCCGAATAAAATTAGGTGACGAAATAATTCGAAAATAAGGTTTGAAATATGTCATAGATTAATCCTTATTTCTCGAAAAATAAGATCATGTGACGTGTTTGGAAAATATTATTATGTTCAAAACTCTTAAAAACTCTTTTCGGCGTAATTTGATCACTATTTGTTTACTTTCATCAAAACCTTATTTCCTGATTTGAAGGTCACTTGATCGTTTTTGAACTTTGGTGTAATCGAAAAAAAGTCTTTAAAACTTCTAAAAAACCTTTTTACTTTTTTTAAAATGTGATTTAAGGGGATTGTGGGTGCAGTAGTTATTTTCGACCACGGTCGCAAATTCGGTATTTTTTCAATTGCACCTGATCATCCAGCACCTCAGAAATCGTTTGCAATTAAAAAAAACACCAAATTATTTCTGGATATTTTTTTCTAGAACATTGAAATCGCTTGCTCACTGCAATGCCCGAATAATGACAGATGATCAAAAACAAAATAACCCATTAGTGATCAATTTTCACGGAGATTCAGACCAAAATAAAATTGGAAACTTTTGACCAATATTCTAGAAAATTTCCAAAAAATATCGTTTCGGACTTGCATAAAAACGGAAATAATTCTAGATATGGTATCATTTCAAAATATAAAAAAATCAACTCGCAAGAAAAAGTTGATCTANAATGCCATAATCACACACACTCACGTGATCTCAACGTACCGTCTATACATGAAGTCAAACGGTTCGTAGTCTATACACGAAGTCAACGACTCGTTGAGCATACATGAATTCAACGACTGTTGAATATACATTAAGTCAACGACTCGTTGAGATTCGACGACTCGATATTAGTTCAACGATTCATTGTCTAAACACGAAGTCAACGACTTTTTGAGTATACATGAATTCAACGACTGTTGAGTATACAGTAAGTCAACGACTCGTTGAGATTCAACGACTCGATACTAGTTCAACGATTTGTTGGATTCAACGACCCTGTGAGTAGACTCGAAGGTCTTACACTATGAGTAGGGTGCATCACTTCAGCTTGTTACGTTATCAGAAAAAAACATCCGATGATATATTTGTTTTCAAAATTTGTATACAGGACATGAAATTTTTATACGACAAATTTTTTGGTCCGCATTTTCCTCTATGTTTTGCAACGAGTGCGAAGTTTTTAATTTGTAGATTGATTTTATTACATAAACAAAGCGATAAATGCAAAACAAAATATAACAAATTTACTATGCTGACTTATTATTCATAACAAAAAAAGCANCTAAATAAAGATCATTCTGTCAACCAATAGTATCAGAGTTTGAACAATCAACTCTTAGTGGCCGCTTCGGAAACATAATTCTACGCAGTGAGAGTTTCGTCAGCGGTCGGGTTAGTACTTAGATTAAGAGATTAATATTAGATTATATATTGTGGGATTATCTGTATACTAAAATATATATAAAATGTAGTTCAAATCCACAATACAAATATCTCACATTATGAGTAGGGTGCATCACTTTAGCTTGTTACGTCCCCCCAATAGAAAAAAAAAATCGTAAAAATTTTATCTAACTAAAACTAAATTTACATCTGTAATGCCATACCTAGCCTAAACTTAAGTTAGTAGAACTAAATCTTACAAACTATTTAAAACAAAATCGAACCCATTAACACTTACTACGGTTATACGCAAAAAAAACGTACGCACCGTTTGAAGAAAAAAAATAAAACCTAAACTAATCAAAATCGAACCTATTTACACTTACTACGGTTATACGCGAAAAACGTACGCACCGTATAAAAAAAAAAAACCTAAACTAATCGTGACCTACGTAAAGTATTGATGAACAGTTTATAGAAAGAAATGAAAAACAAATGGTTGTGTAAATCAATTTCATGAATTCACAATCTTTTATCATCTCATATCTCAACGACTCTTTCGATATTTCCCTCGACGCCTCCATCAGTAATTCCATCATTTCATATCCATATCTCGACGTGCCGTTCGTTTTTATATCTCGACGTCTCCTTCAGTAATTCCATCGTTTCATATCTCGACGCCCGTTCATTTTTTTGATTCCATGGTTTTTGTTTTGTTGTTTTGAGTGGAGTTTATTTTCGCCCAGCCGTTGTTTTTTTTAACGGAAAAACATTCCGCAAGTTTGTGCCAAACAAAATNAGAAAATACGGTGTTCAAAGCGTTTACATTTCAGCTTTTGGAAACGACACATCTGATTTTCTTAGATAGCTCAATAAACCAAACATATATTTTTGAGCTTTCTAAAAACTCGATCGGATGAGTCGTTTTCAAAAGCTAAAATGTAAACGATTTGTACACCCTATTAACTATAGTGACTTTGGTTCGCAAAAGAATATAATTCGGCCATTTTTACAACAACAAGAACTTTTTAGCCCCCAAAAGGGACTTTTGGAATACGTTTTAAGGACGTTGTAGGGTCTTCAAATCTAATATTTGGCTTTTGTAAACGCTTATAACTTTATAATGGCCCATGAAAGAAACAATTCAGTTACATACTGCGAGAGCTAAGAACCTCGATCGTTTAGAAACTTTCATATTATATTCATATCTGCCATAACCAACCGGTTAACCAACATTAACCGAACTACTTTTTTCTAATTATAACTGATATAGTCAAATTTTTGAGCTTAATTAAAAGTTGTGATAATTGTTCGTTATTTCAAATTATTTTTGTGCCGTGGGAAATAAAATCGGGAAACAAAAGATGTTATTTACGAATTTAATTTTGTGTTTGCTCACGAAAAGTTGTTTGATTTAATTTCTTCGCAACGTAATGATAGACATAGATACGGACTATTTCGTAGCTCCGTTATCTATTCTATTCGATGCTTTCAGCTCTTGGCCTGCCCATGCAACAACGATACACCATATTTGTATTGTGGATTTGAACTACATCCTATATATATTTCAGTATACAGATAATCCCACAATATATAATCTTATATTAATCTCTAAATCTCAGTACTAACCCGACCGCTGACGAAACTCTCACTGAGTAGAATTATGTTTACGAAGCGACCACCAAGAGTTAATTGATCAAACTCTGATCCTATTGGCTGACAGAATGATCTATATTAAGTGTAGTATACAACCTAACAAATAATGCCATAATCACTCACGTGATCTCAACGGCGAACACATCGACTTGTTGAGTATACACAAAGTCAACGACTCGTTGAGTATACATGTAATCAACGACTGTTGAGTATACATTAAGTCAACGACTCGTTGAGATTCGACGACTCAATACTAGTTCAACAACTCGTTAGTTATACACAAAGTAACGACGCGTTGAGTATACATGAATTCAACGACTGTTGAGTATACATTAAATCAACTACTCCTTCGTTCAACGACTAGTACGAGTAGACTCGAAGGTCTCCCACTATGAGTAGGGTGCATCATGATGCATCACTTCAGCTTGTTATTCAATAATAAAAAATACCAATTATTTCCGATAGTCTAAAATTAGTTTGAATTTGATTACCAGCTGAGATCTTATTGGAGTTTTTCATCAAGAGTAATTACAGATAACAGATGCTCATTAAAATGTGCTGTAATTCAAATTTGGAATTCTCGATTTTTTTTTCAACATTTGGAATAAGACGTCTCCTAATTCAACAAGACAGGTAATATTCCAAAATGGACATGAATATAGGGTAAAATGATCTAATTTTCAATTTGGTGATTATTTTANTATCCGGAAAATGTTTTTTCTGAATAAATAAAGACAAATTAACAATTTCTGTCTACTAGACAAAACAGAAAAATATAAAATATCGGTTAATTAGATGCAATACAATTATGTATATAATTAGAACTAAGTCAGTTTTATTTTTGGGAAAAAATAATGGGTTAAATTCTAGAGATGGCGCTAGCACGAAAACCGCGCAACGCAGAGATGCGAGACCAGCACCAATCGTTTTTTCTAGGCCGACTTAGTATAGAAATTTTTTTTCAGAAATTTCGAATTCTTTTTAAGTATTTTATGCTGTCATTTTTTAACTGCTGAATCAAAAACTTTAATTTTTCTTGCATTGGGAAGCCAAGATTTCTTTTCTCTACGATGACCATGAAATTGACCTTGAACTTTGACCGGTTATTTCAGGTCGACCAAGTGGTCGCTAGCCCTAGCCAAAAAAATGGTTTTCTGAAAAACGCTTAATTTTCACCTGCCAAAAAATTAGCGCTCTAGCTCTTCATATGGAGTCGCTAGAACTGGCTTTATGACCCCCTGTAAAATCTCGAAAATTTTACCGAAAAATCGAACCGAAAAACAAAAAAAATCCCAAATCTTAAAATGACCAGAAAAAAATTCTTTACAAAGATAGCTTTAAAACATCGATACCCATTTTTCACTTTTGGAATCCTTATTTTCTACATCATTTTCACCAGTAGTTCGTCAATAGGGTGAATGTATATCCCTTTATCACTTTTGGTTAGAATGCGTAGCCACTACTCCTTTTAACGTGTGATTTTAACGTTGTGGCTACGCATTCTAACCAAAAAGTGATAAAGGGATATTCAGAAACCGAAAATAACTTTGAATTTCGAAATTTGGATTTTTTGAGAAATACACCATTTCAGCGATAGCTTGTCAATAGAGTTAATCTTTATTCAGGAAATCAAAATGACCTTGGATTTTTTCAAAATAACCACAGGTGCCGCTAGAGAGCAACATTTTAAATTTGAGCTTTTTAAAGCTAACAACTTTTATTGAAATTTGGGTTTAATCAATATCATGGAAGACAGAATAAACTAACTTTTTGTTACTGTCATCGTGCAGTATCAATCAAAGTTTCACAAAAAAAAAGAATCACGAAGATTTTCTAGAGAGCAAAATTTATAAATTTGAGCATTTTTTGAGAGTTTAAAATTTTCATTGACATTTGGTTTTTAGAGTATATCGATATCATGGAACACGAAAAAGACCTTGAAAATTTTAAAAAATTACCACAAGCGCCGCTAGACAGCAAAATTTAAAAATTGAGCAATTTTTTAAAGCTAACAATTTTCATTGAAATTTCCGATATGGTCCGATTGGATCGTATCGGATCGACTGACTCCTAAATTGTAATCATATTGGATTGAATCGGATCTACTGACCCCTCAATTGTAATCATATTGGATCGGATCGACTGACCCCTAAATTTTAATCATATTCGATCGGATCGTATCGGAAAAAAACGATACGATCCAATCCAATTCAATAATTCCAATGCGATCCGATCCAGTTTTGCCGATCCCTGAACAGACCTGCGTACGTAGTTTGTGGTTAAAAAAAGCTACAAACAATTTTCCTACCTTTAAAACTCAAGGAGGAACAGGCTTTTTGTGACAAAATATGACTCTGTTTTGAATCTCGTTCCTGATTGGTCGTGCAATCAGTGATCTCCAATAATGTTTCAGGATGTAAGATTTTCGTTCAAATATTACAAATGTAACAATTGTTTTTAACTATTTGATTCTAAGTGAGCAGTCTTTAATATTTGCTTAACCATTTCATATTTGTGTTAACAGGACGCAAAAAAATTACTCAGGTTTTGGCATAAAATTCCATACGTCGTTTCAGGGGCGCTGATTTAAAAATTAATATTTTGAACTTTTCTTGTAAAGCATTAACATTTTCAATCATAACAAATTCCGTAGTAAATGCACCGGCGTTTAAAAGCAGGATATCTATGGAATCTACTTTTTTCCTTAATTCAACTGCAGCTGCTCGCACAGATTCGTATGATGCTAAATCCATTTTTATAAGAGTCAACCGAGCTTCTGGGCTTTCAAATATAATTTTATCTTTTGCACTTTTTCGGAATAAAAATGAGCTAAAAAACAAAGAAAAATCAAAAGAAGCCAAGAAAATAAGATACAACAGGATGTCAGATTTTTAGCTCATCATGCATATCATCACGTGCTGGCTGGAGCTGAAATGGCTAGCTAAAATTTGATATACTGAGAATTCATATAAATTTAGGGATTACGAATATGCTTTTTCCAGCCATATGAATCTTGAAAATGAGGGTAATTTCTATAGCGCGTGTTCGAATCCCACTAATGTTGTCGCAGTGATTGTCTTGGATATGATAATAGGCAAGGGTGCTTGATATTCGAAGCGCCAAAGTTGACTGGTGTGTAATCACTAAGGCAATTACTAAGACAATAACTAAGACAACATCAGTGAGATTCGAACACGTGCTTTAGACTCTCATTTTCAAGATTCACTTTGGTTGGATAAAGGATAAGGGCACTCGATCGACAGATCGTGACTATTTGAAAGATATAAACGGCTCGGGGTACTTGCATCCAATTGACATCCTGCATTTCAAAATAAGCTTATGAAATCAGCTTAAATTTGGGCGTCCACCCAATCATAAACTCTCATTTTGCATCATTCGATCGAGGGCCCTTTATCGATATGTTACTTTACTAATTAGACTATGTTAGTATTTATTAATTATTTTTATCCAACTTTTCATTCTTTCTTCACTTCTACCAAGCATTACAACATGACCACCCTATAAGCAGTTGATTAAAAATTTAGAATATTACATTCTGGCCATTGCTTTTTTCATTTTTTCCGCAATTTTGAGATTAAAATCATATCGATTAAGGCGGCTTCGTCGACATTTCTGCCACGATTAATTCTCCCCAAAAAAACTAAAGACAGCGACGAGGCAATATTTTGAATTTGGGGCTTCGTCGACATTTCTGCCGCATTGATATTTAAGGGTGGCTTCGTCGACATTTCTGCCACATTAATATACGAAGCCGCCTTAATCGATATAAACATACAAATGTATGTACAAATAATCCTTTATCCGACCGAACTAACTCGTTTTAAATAAGAACCATTCACATTTCGGCTTTTAGAAACGACTGATTGGAGAAACGACTGATTGAGTTCTTAGAAAGCTCAAAATTACCACACATATCATTTTTCCAACCAAAGTGAATCGTGAAAATGAGGGTGATCTCTATAGCGCGTGTTCGAATCCCACTATTTTTGAATCCAACGTAGCCTTATCGGCTGGAGGGTTGATCGGCTGTTATCACACACCAATCAATGTTTGCGTTCCTAATATCAAGCACCCTTGCGGCTAGGGCTTTGCCTATTATTAGAGAAAAATCGAATAAAAAAATAAGTTCGATCATTTTCAATTTTTTTTAAATAAAGTTCGGATTCTGCTTGGACACCCTATTCTGGTCCTATATGAGTTCCCTTTTGTGTGAAATATAAAGTACCCATTTAACATTACATAGTGTTATTTCATAATAAAATTGAAAGCATGCGGCCCTTAATTTTTTTCAATGTAAAAAGTAAACTAACCCTTTTTATGCACTCTTGAGTAGTTGCAAATCCGATTCCAGCATTTCCTCCAGTTATAACGACAGTTTTATCTTTTAATGAATATTCTCGGTTCACATCAAACATTTTCGTACCCCAAAACATTTTTTACGAATACAAAATTTGTATTACAAATTTTATAAATCTTTTGTTTCTCGAAAACAAATAAATTTAACATAAAATAAACGTAGGCGTGAACTGTTCAAGATCAAGAAAGAAAAATAAGCCACTAAGAGACAAGGTCAGTTATTCAATCGTTAAAAATCTTTATTGCAATTATTCAGCAAGAATTTTGTTAAGCCGAGTGATGGTTTTCTGGAACTTTCTTTTTTTTGAAAATTCCTCGGCCACCCTACAAGACTCTTGTACAAGAGTGACACAGTGTCACTGACACTAGTCAAAATGATCGTGAAGATTTTATGGAGATACTTTTTTACATGACAAAATTTGTCTTCGAAGTTTTTTTAAAGCCTGTCTTTTGCTAGAAAAATTGCACAAGCGGAAACCGACTGTACAGAGTCTGTACTACAGACAAAATTATAAAAAATTTCAAAATTATAAAAAATTTCAAAATTAAAAATGGACTGATTTTATCTCTACAAGATAATTTTTTCTTGTAGTTATTTTATGCCCTATATTTTTTCTGGTTGATGTTTTTTCAAAGTACGATTTTTCAGTCTATAGGTGAATAATATAAAACAAAAATCAACTCATTCCAACGCAAAGTTTTTTCAAAGACAGCATACTTTTGTTTTGTTAGCTGATGTACGGTACATCATGTACCAGTCGGTAACAATTTACCGGTAAATTAGAGCTTCCGGTCCAAAATTGATATTTTCATAAGTACTACCAAAAGATACGAAATCACTAGTTTTCTTGAAACGATATTATTAAGTGTGGGTCTTGTATCACCACAGGTGGTGCTAAAGACCAATTTATAGTTTCATGATTTGGTAATATCAAGAGATGCACATTCTGTTATTTCTGGGGACAATATAACAACCTGTGGGTCACTGTTGACCACACATGGTGCTAGAGAGTGATATAATTTCTTGAGAACGACGGATAACAAACCAAAAATTGAATAGAAATGTACAAAAATATTGTGGTTTCAGGTTTTGGGTGGTTTCGGCAGTTTCCCTGTGTTGGGTGACTCAGTTTGAATTTACAAAAAAATATAGAAAACATATTTATTGAAAATATATTTACTATTTTTCTACAAAAAACAACAAAAAAACATAACTATTTATATAATTTTCTGTACACTAAATTATTTCGCAAATCAAGTCTTTATGAGCAATAAATTAGCTTCCCTTTACTGCCACCGTGTAGTATTGGCGTAGTATAAACAAAAAGAGCTACCACGGGAAAACTTCAGAGTTTTGAACCTATTTTCTTCATAATTGTTTAATAAAAATATCTCAAACCTGCAAATAAAAAAATTTTAAGACTTTTGCACATGCGATAAGAAACGCAATTATTATCAAGAGCATAAAACTCAATTTCAATTTACTTTATTGATTAAATCTTAATTATTTTTTTATTAATTTATAGGCAGCTATCTAGCTTTATCTAAATGATCAAAAATTGTTTTCGTACTTCCTTCTGCAAATTCCTTCACTTTCGTAAGCTTGTTTAGAAGTGTTTTGGCGATTTGGTATTTTAATTTTTCATCAGTATATTCTTCAGCTCTAAAAAAATAATTTTAGATTATTGAAAATATTCGTTTTTTCTAAATTTTTCCGAATTCCGACCAAAAAGTTAAAATTACAGCCAATAACACAAAAAAATAACATAATTGATTGAGGCGTTTTGTATGACCCCTTTGGTAAAACATGAAAAAGTTAATAATTCTGACTAATTCAAAAAAACAACTGGATTTTGCGGACTTTTTATCGGTAGGATTTTTACGGTATTAGATTTTTGTTCCAATTAGCTGACTCGAAAGCGAAGGGTTTTTTCTAAATACTATTTTTTGCAACGTTATCGTATGTAGCGGTTGATCAAAATGTACTGGTAAGACCAACCGGTCGATTCTATAACATTGCAAAAAATAGTACCTATAATATACATTTATCTTTCGATCGAATGCAATGACTTAAGGGCCTCGGTGCATTTTGACAGATACCGATATGGGCTTTTGATGAAAAACTTTTTCACTGGTGATTGATAATATTCTTCCCAAATATACATCAAAGTGATGATTCATAATCCAGGCACTTTGTAACTAGCGAATTTTTGCATTATGGCTTTTTAAGAAAATTTCGAGTTTGAATTTAACTTTTGGAATTCGAGAAATTATGAGAAATTTTCGATAAAAGTTCCAAACATAATGAAAAATGCCTTATTTTTTGGGTTTTTTTGGCGTCAAACTTTCCAACTATACGCCGCACCCCCCTGTATATGAAATTTTCAGCCAAACTTTTTGCTGGACACTACCCACTTAAGATAAGTTATCAACCTCAAAAAATTAAAAATTTTTTTTTTATGTTTTTACAAACCTCAAAGGCACTTCCATCAAGCTTGTAATTCGGTCAAGTTTGGGCTTTTTCGTATTTAATTCGTCCTCTATAACTTCTAATAATAGTTCGATATGGTCGATAGGTATCTGATATTCAGATTCATCCGCAAGTTGTTGTGCCATTTTTCCAAATTTTTCATGTCTCAGTTGATATCTCAGATCTCGTTCTTCGGTACTTTCATTAGGATACTCTTTTTCTTTAACCAATCGGAATCCAACATAAGGTCGAGGTTTCTCAGTACCCTCAATTTCGTCCGCTTTTGTTTCTTGAGGTACAGTCCAGAGTGATGGCTAAAATTTACACATTTAAAACAAATATTGAAAAAAAACATTTTCGAAATTCTTTAAAAATTTGATCAGCAATGAAAAAATATAAAGGGGTACACTGCCGAACCAAATCAGCCAGCAAAATAACAATGGTGGTAGTCTCGCATCTCTCAGACCTTAAATTCGGCGACAAAAAGACTGAAAATGAAGTTTTTTCTCTATAACTACACATCTGACGTCTTAAATTATTTTTGTTAAAAAATAAGCTCGTACAGAGCTTTAATCCGGCCGAGCCGATTTTTTTTAGTAACTTTCAATAAAAAATGTTGAACCAGATCAACTGGAAAATTTGGCTCGGCCGAATTAAAACCCTATGTAAGCTTATATGTTTCCAAAAATAATTTCAGTAATCGGATGTGTAGTTATTGAGAAATAGGAGTTTTAAATTTTGATCTTTGGAGTCTTCTGGTCGCCGAACTTGAGGACTGAGAGATACCCCATTAAAGTCTCAAAATCATTTTTCTCCAAGTGCTTATCTGATATTTATTGAATGTCAACAATTAGTTTTGTTTCAAAATTAGTTTTCCAACAATTACTCATTTTTTATAATTTTAAACTTATTCCCTAACAATTATAGCCTATATTCTCTGACTATTGCTTAAAAGGCGATCTGTAGACAACCCAAATTATACACCTAAAATGCTTCAAAAGCCATGTAGTCTAAATATTTTATAAAAGGTGTACACTAACTTACCATTTATGGAAACCCACTTTCGCGAAAATAAGGGTTTCCATAAATGGTTATGGGTTTCCATTACATTTACTTTACTGTTTGAAACGCACCTTCTAGAATCTAAATTTCAATGAACTTTGTAAAACTGTATTATCTTGAAAATGAATTAGAATAAATTCGAAACTAGTTGATAAATAACAAAAATGTTGAATTTTAATAAAATTATTACCTTCCAAGCTTTCTCCCAGAACATATGAATATCTTGATTGGTATCCATTGGCAGTGGTTTATTTGCCTTTTGCCTCAAAAGTGTGCACTTATTGATAAAAAGACTATGAAACGGTTCAATATATTCTGGATCCAGAAACAAGGCATAATTGAAAAATTCAATTGCACCAGTGATATTTTTCATTGCGACTAAATTTGTGCCCATTGTGAAGTAGCTAACAGGTTCGCGTTGATTAAATTCTAGAGCTTTTCGGAGCAGAGTAACAGAATCAGAAAGATGTCCCAATCGGTACATTATATTAGAAAGTTGTACCAGGACAACATCGCGGTGATTAGCTGGTGCATGGTAATATGCTTTCAGTGAGTTGAAAATAGTAAAAATTCCAAAATTATTTTGTTATAAAAAAACTATTGGGTGGCTTAGTGACCCAATTTGGGTCAATAATAACGTTGATGTTAAACGATTCATTTGGGTGCTTTTGTGAGCCAATATTGAGTCAAATATTAGCCGTCGTTTGAAAATTTTTCGGTCACAACATCAGTCGTATATCAAGTCCGAAAAATAGTTGTTATAAAAATAAAGGAAACAAGTGACCCGAATTAAAATGTTTATTAAGATACTAAATCCTTTTTCGAACGGAACCCATCTCAAAAACGCTTACTATCTCTATAGCGCGTGTTCGATCCACTAATGTGTGCTTAGTGATTATCTTGATAGAATTAATATGCAAGGTCTTTAAAATGAACGCTAAATGTTATTCGATGTGTAATTACCCAAGCAATCATAAAACAATCACTTAGAGAACATCAGTGGGATTTGACACGCGCTATAAAGATATTAAGCGTTTTTGAAGGGAGTTCCGTCGGAAAAGGATACGAGACGATTATAAATAGTTGTTCAAAATATAGGTGAACATAGTAATCAAAATTAGAAATTCATTTCAGTCACTATATTGATTCACTATATTGATTCAATTATTAAGAATTCAAAAATATATGTTTAACTTAGTGGCCCCAAATTACATTTAATTTATTTGGACATGAAAGATGAGCGAAGATGAAATTTGTGGCATATTGAAATTCATGCTATAAGCGACAGAATTAATATTTATTCGAGGGTTCACTAAGATAACGTATTAGGGCTACTTATCCTCGACCAGTGACTTGGAGTCATTTAACACAAAAATCATTAAAAACTCATTCTCGTCTCAGGCTCTATAAGCCTTGACATTTCGCCATTCCCTCCAAATAGTCCTGCTAAATTATAAAGTGCCACAGTCTTTCTCAAGTCCATCTTTAGCCTTTCAATGCCAAATAAATACGTCTCCGATAGCATAGGCATACCTCATTATTGATATGTATAGGAGTATTCGTAGCATATATTCGTCAGGTTTTTGCATGGGGTTTGGTATCTTATTTAATACCACCTTTGTAAGGGTCAGATAATCTGACTCAGATTAGATGAAAATATAATGAGTTTCAAAAAACGTTTTAGATGAACATTCTTGATCAAAAGAAAGTTGTGTTAAAAGAAAATCTCGCGACATAAGATGATATTGAACCAAAGCTGATCCTCATCGAAATGAGAGAAAAAAACGTGAGCACCGAAGAATTCGATATTTACTTTGGGTTTACCTTACGATAGTAAATATTAGAAACTTCCAGATCCATAAAAATTTTATGGTTTTCAAATTTTCAGTAGAAATTTCTATTTTAATTTTTGATATTATCAAAATTCAATAATTCACAAGAAAAAATTTATATTTTTTAAATACTACAGTTTACCCTGAAAACTTATTTAAGTTTTGTTGATTTCTAAATTAGATCAAAATTCTTTAAAATTTCGGTCAATCAAAACTTCAGCTCAAATAAGTTATTTCAATACTGCAAATTTAAAATATTCAGATCACATCATTTTCTGATCCCTGACCTAATTCATCAATATCCCGAATCCAAGTCTTCCATCAGTACAGTCTGGTAGTCTCCCAGGGTTGATCACAATTTGATTTTGCGGAATTCCAAGATAGAAATAAATAACTGACGACGGGAATTCACGAGATTCGGGTTGAATAGATGATGGATATTCGTTCCATTCGGTATTCGGAGGACATGTGTATCACATGAATCTAAATTAAATTAATAATTTTTAACATACCTCTTTTATTGGCTTTTCAGAAAAAATATTACGAATTTAAGAATGTTAATTACTTTTGTTGAAATATGACTTTAATTAAAAATAGGACTTTTATTTCAAATATTTAGCACCATATTCAATAATATGACATAATTTTGGTAAAATATTGAAAATATGACACTATTTGGATAATAGCACCATCTTGGAAAATATGCACATTTTGCCAAATATTACACCATAGTAAAATATTCCATTTTATACAGCATGTCGCATTTTTGCTCAAACGTTTAAATTTGGCAAACACTAGTGCTTCCACATTTAAACGTTTTGATTGGCGAATAGAAAATTGTGCAAAATCAAGAACGGGAGCAAAATGTGCACCAGTATTGTAGAATATGACACCATTTTTCATAATAATGATACTGTTTTTTAAAATATATGACGTCATAATAATAAAATGTTATACTTCTGGAAATATAAAATAATTTTAATATGACACCATTATGAGAACAACGACAACCATTTTCGATTATATTATATAATTTTATAACATCATTTTTAAAATATGAGCTATTTTAGAAAATTGTAACGTCATTTTAGAAAATACATTGTCATTCTGATAACATAACACATTTCATAATATTCAACATTATGAAAACGTATCAACGTTTCGTGAATATCTTGTATTCGGGAAGACTGGCGTTTAAATAGTTCGAAGGCGGCAAGGGATTAAGAGGGGTTAGTCTTTTCGCTAGGTTCTGAATTGTTGTGTCGCTCGATCAAAATGCACTTTTTTGGCGCAAGGATTAAGGGGATTAGATTCTTGCTTCGGTTCTAATTTTGTGTCACGTGAATAAAATGGAATTTTGGTTCAGTGATAGCAAATCGAGCTCCTGCGGCGCTGTGGAGCACAAAGAAATAGCTTTGGTACCAAAGGTTGAATTTTTATTTACCATAGTTGGCATCAGGTTGTTATAATCGTAATATCTTGGAATAAAGGGTAATAAATAACTTGTTTCGCAAGTCTTCTCGTTGGTTCATATAAACATTGGAATTTAGTTCGACTTTGCTCTGAGTCGCTGATGCTTGAATCCTTTTCTTGAATTCGACATTTTTGTTGTCTTCAGTTTCAAGCTAGGGTAATAATGTGAAATAAAAATGTTAATAAACAATTTTTTATATATTTTTCAAAAGTATAAAAATATACTTAGTAACCGTGTAATTGAAGTTCCGCGGAATAAAAGTTCGCTTATTATTTCATTTTGAACTTGCGCTGGAGACCGTTCTCATTAGGTTGTCCATTCGTTTTACGTATTCATCTTGTTTTTCTGATATAAATTTTAAATACATGCTGAATCGATATATTATACCGTTTGGGAGCAAATAAATGCGCACTTCTAGTTAAACTTTATCTTAAACATTTGCCGCATATTTTTTAAAAAAAATAATTTGTTTGAAACATGACCAAGTTTTCGATATCAGTAGGCAATAACACATACCAGCTTTTCAAAAATAGCTCCAATCTTTGAATTTCACGATTTTTCCAACATATATTATTTCTCATTTATACGGTCACGTGAGATTTTTCTATACCCGGTAAATGAACAAAAGCTTTAATTTTGTCTGTAAATTAGTTTTGAAAAGATTCTGAAGATTTTTTTGCATAACAATGAACACTGTACTTTGAAAAAAACCATAGACACATACAGTGGGTGCGACCAATGGCAACACACGAGCTTTTCGAAAAAAGTGTTGCCCATTGGTCTCACTATCCCGATTTTTTAATTTGATACATGTATTTCTTGAAACTTAAACACAGATTTTTATAGTTTGTTCTAGAATTATAAAATTTCACAATAATATTGTGAAATTTCACAAATAATATATTAATTTATTATAAATTTATCAAAATTATGGGTAAATCGAAAAAAATTGGCCTAGAAAATTACCAAAAATTTAAGTGTTGCCCACTTGGTCTCATAGGTCTGAACACACACACAAATCTGCGAAAAAGTGTTGCCATTGGTCTTACTGTTGCTCATGTGGTCACTGTTGCCCATTGATCTCACCCACTGTATAAGCAAGAAAATTTTCGACAGTTTGACGATGATGATGCATTTAATGTTGCAGAGCCAAAAACATGGTAAAATAAATATTTAAAATTTTGATTAAAAAAATTTGAAATACTAACCTTTAAATTTTTCGAAGTTCGTCTAAAGTTCGTTTCAAAGATCATGCTGCTCTTTCTAATTTATGATGTCATTTAGCTTGACAAAGTACCGCATGTCTCGGTAAAAAGACTGCTCGAAATTTGGCTGTTTCTAATGCAAAGAATATTGCTCGACCTGCTTTCGCTAAATCTCCATGACAGAATACCATATTCCAGCTAAACAATTTTTAAAATTTTTTGAAACTTTTAACATAACGATTATGACTGTCTTGCCAATAGAAAAAATAAAACTCTTTCCTGAACTTTTTGTTTCGAGGCGCGAATGAAATTTGAGTAATACAGTATTACTAATACTAAACGATGGCATAAAAGAAAATGACTCAAAAGAAAAACCAACTCTTTCGAAACAGGACATTTGTTTTGCGAAAAAACTGAAAAAAATTAAGGAAAGCAAAGTTAACGAGAAATAATCATGATCAGGGGAAAATGGGGTTATTATCACTGTTTCTGTTTACGTTATTTTGAATAACGTCATCTGCAAAAGAGTATTTTTTATTGACGGGCATTAAAAATGCAGCATTAATACTATTATTCGAACATTTTTTAGGCTGATTGTTTTTTTTCAACATCTTTGTAAAGTATGTGAATCGGTAAAATTTAAACTTACCGCAAAATTATTTAGACTATAGTGCAGGATAAATATCGATTGCTGAGTGTAAAAGTACGGGTTTGCATTCTGAAGTGTATCCTTGTTTATGCAAACATTCGCCATATCACCAACGCATATCTCGGTAGTTATGGGGGAGCATAGAAATAAGCCCTACGAGCACATTTCAACAAGCCTCGTATGGTAGGGATACCCAAATACATGTTAAAGAGCTTATTTATTCACTGGTACCGTGCTTATTTATTATATATACCAAAGTATGATTTACTTTTTTTTCGATTTACCTTCTAACTTTCTTCCTGTGAAAAATATTCTTAAATTTGCTGTTTATACATTTCGATCCAAATTAAATGATCAACTTTCAATTTCATTATCAATCCGAAAAAAATATTGTTAAATGCTTTTAAAACTGGTATAATTCCTACATATATGGTAATAAAAATGTCAAATGAACCGGAAGACGTATAAATAATTGTTCAAAAGGGTAACTTATCCAAATCTAGCAGAAGTTTTTTTCGAAAATTATTTGCGCGGAAACTTCCAATATTATAAATGACTTTTTATAAAATCTCTCCGACCTTCTGCCTTTCTCTGAAAATTGCTATAACATCTCTATTCGTGAACAGCGTCTAGTTGCCACTTTGCTAGTTTGGTCTAGTAACTTATACTATTAAAGTTACTAGACGCAAACAAGCAAAAGTCCACCTAGACTCTATTCAAAATATAGTTCAACTTATTTTCAAGCCAAGAGCCCTTTCAGAAAAAAAAAATATTTATTTTGTACCGCAAGTAATACTTTTATTTTTCCGAGTGTTATTCGAAGAGTTTCCTCTAAGTGTCAAGACGGCGCAAAAGAAAAATCGAGTGAAATACGGTTGATATACGCGACAAACAGAAGCGATCTCCCAGCCGAGAAAATACTCTTGTTGTGTGAGTGGAATTAACGACGACCACGGGAGCAAGACTAATATTTTCCTTTGACCAGGTTTAATTTTTTCCGTCTGAAATACTCACGCTGATCCGCCAAAAAAACACTTGCTAAGTTGAAAGCATTCCATCGTCATATATTCTTGATAAGCTATTGTAAATACAATGGCCCATTCATCGATATTATTTCCATTTTTGACGCCGATTCCATGATCCCGTGACCTAGGACGAAATCCTCACCGGAATTTCCCAAAAATATAAAACGGGCGTCAAAAGCACCTCGCAATTCGGAAAATCTTTGGCATTTTGGAACCGCCTTCTAAGTGGTCCAAAGTGTCATCGATAAAGGGCAATCGACGATACGAACAATACGGCATAAGAGTCCTGGCCGTCTCCGAGTTAAATTCGACTCGATCTTCTTTTGACCGACATTCTGGACTCTCGGTACATTTGAAAATAACTTTGGTAATTTATATTTCGTGCTGTAGAGGAATACAGTAGTTTGGATTCAGATTCGGGCCAATTTCCTACCTAGCTTTTATACAGTCCTGTCGAGGTCATAGTGGTTTGGTTCTAAATCGACTTCCGTTTCAGCTTCAATCCAAAAGTGCTTGTTTCGTATCAAGGCAACTGAATTCAAAACTTTTACCAAAGTATTCATTTCTGAGAGGAAAGCTCCCAAAATAAAAATTGAAATAAATAAATGTATTTGTAAACAGTGTAGTGAGCAGGTTTTTGTGTCTTGAGAGTTAAATGCACCGCGGCTGATGGGTCAAAACATCACACTACTACTCCAAATTCATTTTTAGTAACCGATAAAAGACGCGTGAAGCTAGATAAAAAAAGTCACCAAAATTAATACTGTGGTTTGCGAACTATAAGGAACAGCTGAGATTTTGCCATATTGTCATTAGCTTTTGGTGCCATATTGTCCTTATTTTTTAAAATTGCTTCTAAAAATTCAAAATAACAGTGAGAGCTGAAGACATAAGCCAAAGTTCCGGGGAGTCAATTCTTAACAATAATAAAATATTTTTGAGAAAAAATATTGAAGACCTTTTTTTTTTTTTTTTTGCGCTTCACCATCTTTACGAAAAAGGAGGTGATTTTAGATATTTTTGGAAAAAAAAAGAGTAACCTCAATTCACTTTTTAATTGAAAGTTTCTTTTGGGCAAATGAAGAAACTTTTAAGCAATGATTTGCAAAAAGGCACACTTTTTGCCCAACCAACTCGTGAGTGCTTACTTGCGTCATCCTGTATTATTAAGATGGCCTAAAGAGACGGAATTTATGGTTGATGTAAGCACTTAACAGTAAGATATATATTTAAAACATATGAAAATGGTGATTTTTTTATATTTCTTCAATAATCGTAAATTTTTGACGATATTAGGATTTCGGTTTTTTGGATTTGAAATTTAAATTCCGTTCAGAAAGAAACCAGGGCGCCATTTGAGTGGCAATCTAAAATGGAATGTCAACTTATTATAAAATAATAACGAGTCTATAAACTGAACCAATTTGTAGATGTTTCATAACTTTTTGTCTTCAGGAAATATTTTGACAAAGAGAGAAATTAGAGGTGTCCTGAGGTCTTGCATATTTCATTGCTGCCTAACATTTCAGATTAATACATCTTTCGGTGAAATTTCGCGTCGATGACGAATATTGGAATTTATTTTTGTATATATATTTTTAAGCTCGAGTGCTGATTGTTGAATATCACTTAAAGCATCATAGTCGATTGATATTTCAGTTTTTAGAAGGTGGGGGCATAAACCAACAGGAATCTGGAGTCAATAATACTTACGACAATAGTAAGTCAGTAATTTTTTATGCTTTATTATAGTCGATGCTGAATACCGATTAAAATATGTTTCAGCTTAGTAAAATTATTTTACCATTTTTATGTGTTAAAGATTTGATTCGGCGTTTTCATGCTTTTTTGAAAATCGTGAAAAATTTGAAAAAAAAATCGAAGCATTAATGAAAATTTTTAAACTGCAATTTTTTGTCCGAAATTTTTTACTTACTTGTTTTTAATAACTGAAATCTGTGGGTAACCAAACAAAATAGCGACTTTAACTTTTTTTTCAATGGATTCCTACATATTTTCTGTCAATTTTTTATTTTTTTTCATTTTTATCGAGCTTTTTCAGAAAAAATTATGAAAAATTTTCCCCAAATCAAGTCCAAAATTTTTATTCTTGTTTTTGACTCTCTATGAAAAATCATGCAAATCACATATTAAAAACTTTGGCACCTATTAAATCGCCGTATGGTCAACTAATCGGTAGTCGCGCGATTATCATTTTGAAACTGTTGATGAAATTTTTAACACTTGACTGTGCACCGGGGATAAGTGCCATTCGGCCACTGAATCTTAAAAATTTTATGGTTGTGAAAAATTCCAAAAAATGGTGTGTGTAATCAGGCGCCACTTTTGCTTTAAATAGTCAGGACATTTCTTAATTTCAAAACGGCAATTTAAAGGTCAATTTTATCTCAAAAAAAGCTGTTTTTTTCTCTAACTTTTTGCCCAAATTTTTACCCTTTTTCATGGAAAAAACTTTGATATTTAAGAAATTTTTCGACTTTTGCAGAGTAATTAAGGTAACTAATCTAGCGGAGTACACCCGACATGTGTGAAGGTTTATTAATATCGTCTTTAGAAAAAATTCCTAATCAGTCGGGTTTAAGTTGGAAAATAATGCTACAGTGCAAAAGTGGTTTTCTGTAATTTTAACTATAGTTATTATTTTTTAGAAAACATAACAAACATGTAAACGTTTGTATAGAATGAACACTTTTATTGAAGAAAAACAGTAAAAAATAAAATTTCCCACATTTTTTTTTCTTTTAATATAGTTGCTCTGAAAAAATGTACCAATGCTGCTGGACTTATGCCCCCTTAAAGATAATTCAAACAAGAAATGTTAATCAAGTTTCGTTTTTAATAAGCATCCTTCCGGATAGTGATCAGTTTTGGAGGTAAGGGGTACAAAACGCAGGCCAAACGCAGGCCAAAAAATAGGGCCCGCCACTGGGCCATGGGGGTAAATCGACCTCAGGAATTCGAATTCGAAATAGGTTAACGCTCTAAATTGACACGAAAGCCGTAGAGAGCAAAAACGGCGGGCCATGTGCAGGCTCTAAAAAAATAAGGCTACGGGCAAAATCAGTATCGGAACAGCCGAAAATGACGTAAAAAACTGAAAATATGCCCACAAGAAGCCGCTAGAGCAGCACAACCGTTTGCTATATTCGCCTAAAAAATACAGGGCAGGATGTAAAATGATTCCAGAGAAACCGAAAATGCTAATTAAAATTTGAAAAACATCCCACGCAGCCGCTAAAGAAGCAANATTCAATTATTAAGAATTCAAAAAATATAGTTTAACTTAGTGACCCCAAATTACAAATTTAATTTATTTGAGACCATGAAAGATGAGCGAAGATGAAATTTGTGGCATATTTGAAATTCATGGCTAAAGCGACAGAATTATATTTATTTCGAGGGGTTCACTAAGATCACGTGATTAGGGGTCACTTATCACTCGACCACGTGACTTGGAGTCATTTAACACAAAATATCATTAAAAACTCATTCCTCGTCTCAGGCATTCTATAGCCTTGACATTTTCGCCATTCACCCTCCAAAATAGTCCTGCTAAATTATAAAGTGGCCACAGTCTTTCTTCAAGTCCATCTTTAGCCTTTTCAATTGCCAAATAAATACGTTCTCCGATAGCATCAGGCCATACTCTTCCATTATTGATATGGTATAGGAGTATTCGTAGCATATATTCGTCAGGTTTTTGCATGGGGGTTTGGTATCTGTATTTAATACCACCTTTGTAAGGGTCAGATAATCTGACTCAGATTAGATGAAAATATAATGAGTTTCAAAAAACGTTTTAGATGAACATTCTTGATCAAAAGAAGATGGGTGTTAAAAGAAAATCTCGCGACATAAGATGATATTGAATCCAAAGCTGATCCTCATCGAAATGAGAGAAAAAANTTAATACTACAGTTTACCGCCTGAAAACTTATTTTAAGTTTTTGTCCAATCAAAACTTCAAGCTCAAATAAGTTATTTCAATACTGCAAAATTTTAAAATCAATTCAGATCACATCATTTTCTGATCCCTGACCTAATTCATCAATATCCCGTAAAAAATCCAAGTCTTCCCAATCAGTACAGTCTGGTAGTCTCCAGGGTTGATCAACAATTTGATTTTGCGGAATTCCAAGATCAGATGATAAATAACTGACGACGGGAATTCCACGAGATTCGGGGTTGACATAAGATGATGGATATTCGTTCCATTCCGGTATTCGGAGGACATGTGTATCACATGAATCCTAAAATTAAATTTAATAATTTTTAACATACCTCTTTTATTGGCTTTTTGAGAAAAAAATATTACGGAATTTAAGAATTGTATTACTTTTGTTGAAAATATGACTTTAATTTAGAAATATGACACCATCTCAAAAATATGATACAATATTTTTTAAATATGACACAATTTTTAAAAATGTCATACCATATTAAAAAATAGGACTTTATTTCAAATAATTTAGCACCATATTCAATAATATGACATAATTTTGGTAAATATGCCATCATATTTGAAAATATGACACTATTTTGAATAATATGACACTATCTTGGAAAATATGGCACCATTTTGCAAAATATTACACCATTGTAAAATATTCCATTTTTATACAGCATGTCGCATTTTTGCTCAAAACGTTTAAATTTGGCAAACACGTAGGTGCTTCCCACATTTAAACGTTTTGATTGGCGAATAGAAAATTGTGCAAAAATCAAGAACGGGAGCAAAATGTAGTTGTAAAATATGACACCATTTTTCATAATATGATACTGTTTTTAAAATATATAACGTCATAATAATAAAACTGTTATACTTCTGGAAAATATAAAATAATTTTTAAATATGACACCATTATGAGAACAACGACACCATTTTCGATTATATTATATAATTTTTATAACATCATTTTTAAAATATGATGCTATTTTAGAAAATATGTAACGTCATTTTAGAAAATACATTGTCATTCTTGATAACATAACAACATTTCATAATATTCAACATTATGAAAAACGTATCAACGTTTCGTGAAATATTTTTAAAGGTTGAATTTTTATTTACCATAGTTGGCCAATCAGGATTGTTATAATCGTAATATCTTGGAATAAAGGGGTAATAAATAACTTGTTTCGCAAGTCCTTCTTCGTTGGCTTCATAATAAACATTGGAATTTAGTTCGACTTTGCTCTTGAGTCGCTGATGCTTGAATCCTTTTCTTGAATTTGGACATTTTTGGTTGTCTTCAGTTTCAAGGCTAGGGTAATAACTGGTGAAATAAAAAAATGTTTAATAATACAATTTTTTATGTATTTTTCAAAAAGTATAAAAAATATTACCTTAGTAACCGATGTAATTGAAGTTCCGCTGGAATAAAAGTTCGCTTATTATTTTCATTTTGAACTTGCGCTGGAGACCGTTTCTCATTTAGGTTGTCCATTCGTTTACGGTATTCATCTTGTTTTTCTGATATAAATTTTAAATACATGCTTGAATCGATATATTATACGTTTTGGAGCAAATAAATGCCACTTCTAGTTAAAACTTTATCTTAAACATTTGCCGCATATTTTTTAAAAAAATAATTTGTTTGAAAACAATGACCAAGTTTTCGATATCAGTAGGCAATAACACATACCCAGCTTTTTCAAATAAGCTCCATCTTGACATTTTCACAATTTTTCCAACATATATTATTTCTCATTTATACGGTCACGTGAGATTTTTCTATACCGTAATGGACCAAAAGCTTTATTTTTTGTCTGTAAATTAGTTTTGAAAAGATTTGAGATTTTTTTGCATACAATGAACATGTACTTTGAAAAAAACGCATAGACACATACAGTGGGTGAGGACCAATGGGCAACACACGAGCTTTTCGAAAAAGTGTTGCCCATTGGTCTCACTAGTCCATTTTTTAATTTGATACATGTATTTTCTGAAACTTAAACCAGATTTTTGATAGTTTGTTCTAGATTATAAAATTTCACAATTAATATTGTGAAATTTCACAAATATATATTAATTTATTATAAATTTATCAAAATTATGGGTAAATCGAAAAAAATTGCCATAGAAAATTACCAAAAATTCAGAGTGTTGCCCATTGTCATAGTCTGAAAAAATCAAAATCTGCGAAAAGTTGTTGCCCATTGGTCTTACTGTTGCTCATTGGTCACTGTTGCCCATTGATCTCACCCACTGTATAAGCAAGAAAAATTTTCGACAGTTTTGACGATGATGATGCATTTATGTTGAGAGCCAAAAACATGGTAAAAATAAATATTTAAAATTTTGATTAAAAAATTTGAAATACTAACCTTTAAATTTTCGAAGTTCGTCTAAAGTTCGTTTCAAAGATTCATGCTGCTTCTCTAATTTATGATGTAATTTAGCTTGACAAAGTACCGCATGTCTTCGGTAAAAAGACTGCTCGAAATTTGGCTGTTTCCTTAATGCAAAAGAATATTGCTCGACTGCTTCGCTATAATCTTCCATGACAGAATACATATTTCCCAGCTAAACAATTTTTAAAAATTTTTTTGAAACTTTTAACATAACGATTATGATGTCTGCCAATAGAAAAATACTCTTTCCTGAACTTTTTGTTTCGAGCGCGATGAAATTTGAGTAATACAGTATTACTAATACTACGATGGAATAAAAGAAAATGACTCAAAAGAAAAACTCACTCTTTCGAAACAGGACATTTGTTTTGCGAAACTGAAAAAAAATGAAGGAAAGCAAAGTTAGAGAATAAATCATTGATCAGGGGAAAATGGGGTTATTATCACTGTTTTCTGTTTACGTTATTTGAATAACGTTCATCTGCAAAATGAGTATTTTTCTATTGACGGGCATTAACAATGCAGCATTATACGTATTATTCGAACATTTTTTAGCTGATTGTTTTTTCAACATCTTTGTAAAGTATGTGAATCGTAAATTTAAACTTACCGCAAAATTATTTAGACTATAGTCAGGATAAATATCGATTGCTGAGTGTAAAAGTACGGTTGCATTCTGAGTGTATCCTTGTTTATGCAGAACATTCGCCATATTCACCAACGCCATATCTCGGTAGTTATGGGGAGCATAGAAATAAGCCCTACGAGCACATTCAACAGCTTCGTATGGATTACCCTAAATACATGTTAAAGCTTATTTTATTCATCTGGTACCTGCCTTATTTTATTATATATACAAAGTATGATTTACTTTTTTTCGATTTACCTTCTAACTTTCTTCCTGTGAAAAATATTCTTAAATTTTGCTGTTTATCATTTCGATCCAAAATTAAATGATAAACTTTCAAATTTCATTATCATCGAAAAAAATATTTTAATGCTTTTAAACTGGTATAAATTCCTACATATAATGTATATAAAAAATGTCAAATGACCGGAATACGTATAAATAATTGTTCAAAAGGGTAACTTATCAAATCTAGCAGAGTTTTTTTCGAAAATTATTTGCGCGGAAACTTCCAATATTATAAATGACTTTTATAAAATCTCTCCGACCTTGCTTTTCTCTGAAAAATTTGCTATAACATCTATATCGTGAACAGCGTCTAGTTGAACTTTGCTAGTTTGGTCTAGTAAATTATACTATTAAAGTACTAGACCAAACAAGCAAAGTCCAACTAGACTCGATTCAAAATATAGTTCAACTTATTTTCAAGCCAAGAGCCTCTTTCAGAAAAATATTTATTTTGTACCGCAAGTAATACTTTTATTTTTTCCGAGTGTTATTCGAAGAGTTTTCTCTAAGTGTCAAGACGGCGCAAAAGAAAAATCGAGTGAAATACGGTTGATATACGGACAACAAAGCGATCTCCAGCCGAGAATACTCTTGTGTGTGAGTGGATTAAACGACGAACACGGAGCAGACTTAATATTTCCTTTGACCAGGTTAATTTTTCGTCTGAAATACTCACTTTGATCCGCCAAAAAACACTTGCTAAGTTGAAAAGATTCCAGTCGTCATAATTTCTTGATAAAGCTATTGTAATACAATGGCCCATTTCATCGATATTATTTCCATTTTTGTACGCCGATTCATGATCCGCTGACCTAGGACTGAAATCCTCACCGGAATTTCCCAAAAAATATAAAACGGGCGTCAAAGCTACCTCTGCTAATTCTGGAAAATCTTTGGCATTTTGAACCCCTTCTAAGTGGTCAAAAGTGTTCATGATAAAGGGCAAATCGACGATAACTGAACAATACGGCATAAGAGTCCTGGCCGTCTCCGAGTTAAATCGTACTCGATCTTCTTTTGACCGACATTCTGGACATTCGGTACATTTTGTAAAATAACTTTTGGTATTTATATTTCGTGCTGTAGGAGGAATTACAGTAGTTTGGAATAGGTCAAATTCGGGCAATTTCCTACCAGCTTTTATACAGTCACTGTCGAGGTCATAGTGGTTTGGTTCTAAATCGACTTCCGTTTCAGCTTCATCCAAAATGTGCTTTGTTTCGATCAAGGCAACTGAATTCAAAACTTTTACCAAAGTATTCATTTCTGAGAGGAAAGCTCCCCAAAATAAAAAATTGAAATAAATAAATGTATTTGTAAACAGTGTAGTTAGCAGGTTTTGTGTCTTGAGAGTGTAAATGCACCGCGCTGATGGGTCAAAACTATCACACTACTACTCCAAATTCATTTTTAGTAACCGAATAAAAGACGCGTGAACTAGATAAAAAAAGTCACCAAAATTAATACTGTGGTTTGCGAACTATAAGGAACAGCTGAGATTTTGCCATATTGTCATTAGCTTTTGGTGCCATATTGTCCTTATTTTTTAAAATTGCTTCTAAAAATTCAAAATAACAGTGAGAGCTGAAGACATAAGCCAAAGTTCCGGGGAGTCAATTCTTAACAATAATAAAATATTTTTGAGAAAAAATATTGAAGACCTTTTTTTTTTTTTTTTTGCGCTTCACCATCTTTACGAAAAAGGAGGTGATTTTAGATATTTTTGGAAAAAAAAAGAGTAACCTCAATTCACTTTTTAAATTGAAGTTTCCTTTGGCAAATGATGAAAACTTTTAAGCAATGATTGCAAAAGGCAACACTTTTTGCCAAAAACTCGTGAGTTGCTTATTGCCGTCATCCCCTGTAATTATTTAAGATGGCCTAAAGACGGAATTTATGTTGATGTAAGAATCTTACAGTAAGATATATTTTAAAACATATGAAAATTGTGATTTTTTATATTTCCTCAATAATCGTAAATTTTGAGATGATTAGGATTTGGTTTTTGAATTTGAAAATTTAATTCCGTTCAGAAAAACAGGGCGCCATTTGAGTGGCATCTAAAATGGATGTCAACTTTATTATAAATAATAAACGAGTCTATAAACTGAACCAATTTGTAGATGTTTCATAACTTTTTGTCTTCAGGAAATATTTTGACAAAGAGAGAAATTAGAGTGTCTGAGGTCTTGCATATTTTCATGCTGCTAACATTTCAGATTATACATCTTTCGTGAAATTTCGCGTCGATGACGAATATGGAATTTATTTTTGAAAATTTTAACTCGATTTTGATTGGTTGAAATTTAAAGCAATCATAATCGAGAATTTCAGTCTATTTTTAAGGGGGTGGCATAAACCCGGAATCCTGGAGTTCAATATAACTTACGAAAATAGTAAGTCAGTATATTTTTTCATGCTTATTATAGTCAGCTGAACCGATTTAAATACATGTATGTTTCAGCTTAATAAAATTATACCATTTTAGGAAAGATTTGAGTTCGGTTTTCATCTTTGAAATCGTGAAAAATTGAAAAAAAATCGAAGTATTATGAAAATTTTCGGCATTTTTTGTCCAAATTTTATTTTGTTGTAATAACTGAAATCTGTGGGTAAAAACCAAAAAAATAGCCACTTTAACTTTTTTCATGATTCCTACATATTTCTGTCAATTTTTATTTTTTATTTTTATCGACTTTTTCAGAAAAATTATGAAAATTTTCCCCAAATCAAGTCCAAAATTTTTATTCGTGGTTTTTTGAACTTTCTAATAAAAATCATGCAGAATCAAATATTAAATCTTTTGGCATCTATTAAATCGCCGTATGTCAACTAAATCGGTAGGTCGCGCGATTACATTTGAACTGTTGATGAAATTTTTAACACTTACTGTGCACTGGATAAGTGCCATTCGGCACTGAATCTTTAAAATTTTATGGTTGTGAAAAATTCCCAATAAAATGGTGGGGTAATAGGCGCCCATTTTGTTTAATAGTCAGACATTTTTGATTTCAAAAACGCAATTTAAGGTCAATTTTTATCTCAAAAAAAAAGCTGTTTTTTCTCTACTTTTGCCAATTTTTACCCTTTTTTCATGGAAAAAAACCTTTGATAATTAAGAAATTTTCGACTGTGCAGAGTAATTAGTAACTAATTAGCGGAGTACACCCGACAATGTGTGAAGTTTATTAACAATCGTCTTTAAAAAAATTCTATAGTCGGGTTAAGTTGGAAAATGATGCACAGTGCAAAGTGGTTTTCTGTATTTTTAACTATAGTTTAACTAAAGTTATTTTTAGGAAATAAAAATGTAAACGTTTGTAAGAATGAACACTTTTATTGAAAGATAAAAAGTAAAAAATAAATTTCCACATTTTTTGTCTTTCATAGATTGCTCTGAAAAAATGTACCAATCTGCTGGACTTTGCCACCCCCACATACTCAGAAGTTATGAACAGTGACGTACTCAGCGGTGGCCAAATCTGACTTTAAAAAATCATATTTTTATCCTAGTTAACGTTAACGAAAATATAAACTATTTATTCAATAGCTTCAACAATTATTTGATAGAATAACTAAAACCTTCAATTGAAGAAAAACGGTAAGGAAATCAGGTTTGTCATATAAATATAAAAAATAACCGCACGATAATTGCCACCGTAACAGACCTTTCGCGATATTTTTTGGCTTCAAATAACAACGTCATAAGTACTTTTATCAAGTTTGTGCGACAAAAAATAACAAAGAAATTTATTTCGCGCCGCATGGTTGTCCGATTTTACCAGGTGTCTAAAAGTAAACAGTATCAATTTTCAATATATTCGTTAGAGGGACACATGAGTTGTTGTTTTGCACAAAAAATAACTTTATAATCATATATATTTTTGCAAGAGAAATTACCTTTTTCGAGAGAAAATCGAAAAAAATTTGATGTGGTAATCAAAAGAAAGAAAAAATTTTTATTTTATGAATATTTATTTTCATTTTTGCCACATAAAATAAATCCTAAAATCACGGTGGCAAAGTTCATAAATCTAATTTTTTTTTATTTTTTCCAGTTCAAATCTCATTTGAATTTTTTCAGGGACCCGATTCCGGGTCGACAACATGCTTTATCTCAAGAACTACAAAAGATAGAGAAAAAGTTAAATAAGCCAAAAGATAGAGAATTTCAAAAACACCGATCATTTAAATATAAATGTTTTCGGAAAAAGTTAACTTATTAAAAATAAAGATCGCAAGTCACTTTGGCCAGATATGGCCAGCGCTGAGTATGTGGGTTAAGATAATTTAAACAAGAATGTTAATCAACGTTTCGTTTTTTAATAAGCATCTTCAGGATAGTGATCAGTTTGGAAAATATCAGAAACGAGCTACAGCATAATATATTGAGCTCATATTTACCTAATCACCATTAGACAACTTAAAAAAGTGCCCACACGTTTATTTTCAGTCTCAAAATTGTTTTTCTCAAATAACCTTTCTTTCATTTTCAACCCTTATAAGGATTTGGCGTATAAGTCCTAAATATGCTGTGGCTCGCTTTTTATATTCTATAAACTGATCACTATCCTGAAGATGATAATAAAAAAGCGAAACCTTGAATAAAATTTTAAAAGCTTAATTAAAAAAAAAGAGGTCATTCCAGAGAAAAACCAGAATTTTTTTCGAGCCAACATTTTTTGACTGCAAAATTTCTTTCTTTCTCACTTCTTGTAAATGCAATAAAGCGAAACGTCGAAAAAGGCTAATTTATTATTTCTGGTGACAAAAAGTTCATGTAAAAAGTTTACATAATAGGTACGACGCTCCGACAAAATTCAAGTGTGCTTGTCCTATTTACGAACGACCATAAGTAAAAACAACTAAAAGTCACATTTTCAGACCGAAAAAAACTAATGAATTTCATTGGGCAATGTTCCTGATTGAAAATATTTGTTGACAACTAAGGTGGAAATTTTTGCTACCTTGGAGTTTTTTGATCTCGTCAAAGTCATTTTCTTGCTGGTGGAGAGTGACGATAGATCCTTGATATTCTGGTTTGAGAGCAAAGGCTGATTCGTAAACTGGTTTTATTCGATTATCTTTTGGGTCAATTTGCCAGTGAGTATAAGGCTGAATTCAGAGATTTAAATTTATAAATTAGTAAAAAGGCGATTGACTTTTGTATGTATTATTTCATACATAAAATTAAATGGGAAAAGAGAAATTATAAACAAGGGTCGTTAGAGAGCAAACTGGATAATTTCAGTTTGAAAAATAATTTTGATTTTTAGCGACCCAGAAGGATAATTTTGGTGGTATTTTCGATATTAATGCGATGATTTTGAACTCTGGCCAGCTAAATGAGATTTTAGTTCAATATGTATAGCTAAAACTTTCAGTCCAATGGACTGAGTCCATCTAAAGTAATTTGACCTTTTTTTAATTTTTTGTCACGTGATGCATAGCATAAGCGTGATTTTTGTTTGGTGTTTAAAATATACGCTTTTTTCGAGTTTTAGTTGCTTTATTTGAAAAGACTGTTTAAGGGGGTGGTGTCAGTGATTTTTGGGATTTCAGAGACTTCGTACGGTTAGACAAATGCAGACTGGATATTTTTGAAACTCACATCAGGAANTTCGTTCAATTTAATAAATAATCTTAAAAGCTCTCGCAAGTCTGTTAAGCTAAGAAATTTGAGTAAATTTACAAAAAAAAATTTGATACCCAGGAGCCAGATGCAGCTATTTTGAAAATTGGAAACTCTGGGTTTTTGGACCGGTCCGGTCATACAAAAAAATTTTAACTCCATTTTTTAAAAATTTCAAGCAAATATCTCCTGGAATCCGAAGTTTGAACTCGATACGAGCTGTGGTTGGCTCCGGACTAACGTTTGAAAATCAGTAAAATCCGTCGGATACCCCTTTTAGGTTAGTGATTTTTGGGATTTCAGAGACTTTGTACGGTTAGACAAATGCAGACTGGATATTTTTGAAACATACATCAGGAAGATCTATCTTTCATCTCGCAATTCTATAAGACAATTTAATACCACTCCCACCAACCATCTGGTTAACCGCGGTTAAACACGAGTCCCGCAGATTTTTTCAAAGAAACAAGGATCCTACAGCTTATATCGGAAAGTTTTAAGATTTGGTGAGAATCTGAAAAATTGTCTGAATTTTAGTGAATCGGTTCTGTTTTTTTTATTTTTGCCTCAGAGGTCAGCAATCTGGTTGAATGTGCCGAAAAAGGGTGTTTTTCGATGTTTTGATAAAAGTCTTTTTCTGTGGAAATGCAAGAAACGTCATTTTCGGAATGTAGCAAGCCCAAAGGGTGGTGTACATCTAATCGGTCGTATTTTTTTGAATTTCTGCCTAATTGGCTGTAAATCGACAAAAAAAAATGCGCGAAATCGACAATTTTGAATATGAAAGTGAGATTTAGAAAATTTAAATGCCACCAAAAGATTCTCTTGGGTTACGGTTTGCTTGAAACGATATTAGCAACTCTAATTTACGCGGTTCATATCAAAATTATTTTTTGATCTCTAGCGCCGTTCTGTTCGAAATCAGACCATAGTTGCCTAATTTCCAGCAAACCGTACCCAAGGAATCTTTTGGTGCATTAAATTTTCTAATTCTCACTTTCATATTCAAATTTCGATTTCGGGCACTTTTTTGTCGATTTTACACCAATTAGGCCGAAATTAAAAAAGTACGACCGATTCGATGTTCACCACCCTTGGGCTTGCTACATTCCGAATGCGTTTCTTGGCATTTCCACAGAAAAAAGCCTTTTATCAAAACTCGAAAAACACCTTTTTCGGCACATTCAACCAGATTGCTGACCTCTAGACAAAATAAAAAAAAACAGAACCGATTCACTAAAATTCAAACAATTTTCCAGATTCTCACCAAATCTCAAAAACTTTCCGATTATAAGCTGTAGAGATCCTTGTTTCTTTGAAAAAAGCTGAGGGACACTTGTTCAACCGCGGTTAATCAGATGGTTGGTGTGAGTGATACTAAACTGTCTAATAGAATCGCGAGGTCAAAGATAGATCTTCCTAAGGTATGTTTCAAAAATTTTCAGTCTGCATTTGTCGAACCGTACAAAGCCTCTGAAATCCCAAAAATCAATAACACCACCGTCTTAAGAACATAATAAGTAGAAAACAATTGATTATTTTCAAGTGAAGATTATAATTTTATTTGCCAAGTGTTTAGCATATCACATAGCGAAGCTAGAGCAGAGTTTTTTTCGTGAACTTCAGGACTTCAAATCGGAGTATATATTTTTGGTGGATTTTTTTTAAATGCCTATCTTTTGCTATGAAAAGTGCATAGGCGGAAATAAGCAGTACAAGTAAAATACGAATTTACGAAAAGTTTCATCGTTGGATTAATTTTTCTATTTTTGCATTAGAACAAGGTGGTTTATGCTATCAAAATGCATCCAAAATTTGTATTTTTGCGACGTAAAATAATTTATTGCACACAATTTTACTTCAATTCTGTAGTTTTTTGCGCCTACGCATTTTCCATAGCAAAAGATAGGCGAAAAAAAGTCGAACAAAAATGTTTACTCCCTTCAAACCTACTTTTTTTTGAAAAAAATCTCAAAAATAAAATAGTAGGACCCAAAAATCTTACAAGATAGGCTATCTTACTCCATTTTCCTTTTTTTTGATGCAAAATAAGTTATTTAATTTCATGTAAACCGGAAGTTTTACTAAGAAGTGGAAAGTCTTCAATTTTTTTCAAGATGATTAGGAATTCCACGTTATCGATAATGCCTGGCTTATTTTTTATTATAATTAATCCTGTGATTTTAACTCAAATTTAAGAGTCTCTATGTGAGGTTGGGCGCTTATTTTTTATAAATTAAAATGAATCGATGATAAAAATTGACAAGATGATCTTATCGATTTATTAGTATCAATTAAAATATAAGCCTATCGACCCTTAGAGACCTCTGAATAAAAGTAAAACTACGGCACTATCAATTAAAAATAAGCATGGGATTACCAATAGGTGACAATTACGTGGAATTTAAAATTAATCATCATGATAAAATTCGATGGAGTTTTTATTTCTTTGCTATTCAAACTTGAGTTTAAACAGGCAAAATAAACATAGCAGTGAATCTACTATGCGACCCGTCGCGACGGGATGCTACGGATCTGATTCAGAATTTCCCACGGATTTCAAAAATCTGGTCGAAATATTATTTTCGACTTCCGGTTTATCAAATATCCGGTTGTCAAAATCTTTAAAATTGAGTACAATACAAATCATGGGGAGGTTGCCTTGCGGGGGTTGGCCCGTTTAATTTTGCCCTAGTTGATATAATACCCCTCCCACGCACGAGATTAGCTTAGGCTCCTTATGTTCGGCACTTTATGTACCGTAGTAGTCAATTCAGAAAAGGCAAAAATTCTAGAAATGACAATTTTCAAAAAAATCCAGAAATCCTACATGTATGTATGTATCATACAGTCTGTATGTTCACAATTATCCAGAAAACTTTTTTTTTGGTCGAAATGTTTCATCTTAGATTTTTTAACTGTATAAAACTCCTTAAAGATTTTTTGGCTTTATTTTTGGATAATTTTAGATAAAGATTATATCATATAGTATAAATTATACTGTACAATACAATTAGTATTCATTTCGAAAATTTTTGGTTTCGGTCAATATTTTTTTTACTCTCACATTTTGTATACGGAGTCCGTATTACGGACGGTCCTAATTTTTTAGATCACATTTTTATCTGTAAAAAACTACTGAAATAGTTTTTGGCTCTATTTTTTAGTTTTTTAGTATATAATTTTAGTTTTTTATGATTTTTGGCTAATTCCAAAAGTTTTTTTGGAAATTTTGGTTAGAAATCATGATTAACTGTTAATCGCTAGATTTTGGATTTACCGTTTACTATTTCAAAAAAATTCCTAAAACCTTTAACAAAATTTTCAAGAAATCATCGAAATTTTTTTTCCTGGAATCAAAAATTGTCTATCCTACAGTCTAAATGACGAACCTGTGAATCATCCAAGCAAAAGGCTAGGACTATCCAAATTCTGATCATTTCTTCGCGTTCTTTCCCTCTCAAATCTCTCTAAAAATTTTTAAAAATCATAATTTTCATGATCGTAATTTAACTATGAAGAGCGATATTTGATTCGTGAAAAACCATTACGTCATCAGTTTAAGCTGACTCAGCACAAACAACTTCACGCCCAGCGAATCAGCGAGCGCGGAATAACTCTTAGCTCGACGCGCATCAATAACAGATTTAATTATTCAGAAGACAAATATTTTGGACGAGAAAGTTTATTTACTATTTTGATAGAGAAAAATTTTGGGCACATATTCATGGCAAAATATTTAAAGAAAGAAATCGCTTATTTATTTGAGAAAAATCCAGAGGCGGCGTTTAAACGTAAGAAAATTAGGGATTTCAGAAGTCAAAAATTTGTGTAGATTTTATTGACCGTACTTCAACCCTCCGAAATGAATACTGAGAGATATTAAAAAAAAACATTAGTGAAAAAAGTTACCTCGGGATTTAAATTTAAAGAAATTATTTATATCTTATTTTCTAGGCTTTTTTTTAATTATTTTTTTACTTACAATTTTTAAGTCTTTCGTTTTTAGTAATTTTTAAAATTTGAAAATAGGTCAAATTTTCAGCTTAGTTTTCAATTACACTCTTTAGCGCCTTCTATGAACATTAATCTCTTATAGTTTATATTAGCGTCATCAAAACCTTTTCTATAGAATTTGAGTTGTATGAGAAATTTTAGAGAAATATCTACTGTATTTTAAGTAAAAAATTTAAAATAATCATCCGAGGGTGGAGTTTGATACGAAATAAATTTAACCTGGTATAATACCAGTGGTATTAACTTTAAAATTCTTGTAAAAATAAAATTTGCCACTTTCAGGACCTCTAGACAGTGACCCTATCGGGTTACCGCGAGACATTATCAATCATTTTTTGAGTCTCGACAAAAAAAAATTTTGCCTACGGTAGCTTATTTTTTGATTTGTTCTAGAAAATCATGAATAAAAATGATTTTTGCGAAATTTTTTCAAAATTACTCCAGGAAACTGTTGAAAAACCATTTTGAATTTGCCTATCCTTTGGATATGATTTTTCGAAATAAATTCAATAATGAGTTCCGTTTTCGAACACTTTCCCGGTTAAATTTTTATTTTTTAGAACATGTATAAAAAAGTCAACTAACGTAGGTTAAAAAAAAATTGTCGGGCTAACGTTAGTTAAGTAGTATATACAATTTTCAGCAAATTTTTTCTTTCTGTTTTCTGCAATTTTAGCTTGTATTTTGTCTCAGCTTAAATTTCCAATCAAGAATTTTGATTGTTTTTTTTCAATGTCAAAACTTTAAAATTTTCTGCAAAATCCTAGAAGTATTCAAATTTATGATAGACTCGTCCACCCCTTAAATTATTTCGGTAGGATTAAACGATGGGAGCCAATTTAGTCCAAGTGTCACCCATTTTATCTCTGTGTTGCTTCAAGGTCAAATCAACGAAGATTTAAAATTCCTCAAAAAGTACGAAACAATGACTAATAGGAAAAAAATTGACGCCGTCCTTATTTTATTACAGTTCAGTTACTTTGGATTCTAATAGACTATTATAATGATAAATTATGCAGAGACAGACAAAATTAAAGGTGTTACACCAATTATTTATTTTAATTGTTTTTGCGTCAAATATGATACGTTCAAATGAATACTGAGAGATAATAACAAAAGTAAAATGAGCGCACGAAAATTTTTGTATTTTTAAAATGTAATTTTTATTTAGTTTTGGTCATCTTTTAACCCAGGAGACCTGAAAATATACCTCCCGGGGAAGTTTTTAAGAGATAAATTCTGCAAATAAAATATTCATCATATGAAACTTTTTAATGAATCAAATTACGGTTATTCATTTATTTCGATCAATTTTAAGGAGTGTCAAATTTCAAAGAAAATTTCTAGAAAAAAGTTGTACTAATTGCCAAAAAAATGGCGTCGAAAAATGTACGGTTTTCGCACAATCGGCTCTTTAAATTTTAACCTGTCAATTTCCAGTATTACCAGACATCCGGTGCTGTCTTATAGTCTATAAGTTATAGAGATTTTTTTCTGAGCATTTTATGTCTTAAGATTTTTTGCTTCTAAAATAAAATATTTTTGGCCCAAATTTTCGGCTACATTAGCAACAAAATCAGCTTTTATATTTTTTACTTAAATTTCTGAAAATGAAAATTGGCGTCGTCCTTATTTTCTTACATTTTAGTTACTTTGGATTGTAATAGACTATTCAAGTGATAAATTATGCAGAGACAGATAAAATCAATGGTGTTAAATCAATTATTTATTTTTTACGTAAAAATTAAAATCCGAAAATTTAGTGTTTTCAATGTCGCAGCCGAAATCTTTGAAAGTATATCGATCCCAAATAAATCCGATTTTCTACCAAAAGATTCAAGAGAAAAAATTATTCATATTTGTGACGCACGAAAAGGAAACGGAAATATATGAAAATTTTTAATAACGCAACTATTTCCGGTCTTATTTTTATAAGAGGTCTGAATAGATACTTAAAAAATTATTCCGGAAAAAGTAAAGATAATAAAGAAAAGGCAATTTGAAATCACTGATGTTGACGTTTCGGAAAATAAAGAACCAGCGAGAAAAAGAGTAAAAGTTGATACAATTATAAGGTAATGTGCAACACTTTTGAGCCAATTTGATGCCAGAATAGAGCTAAAATGATGCCAATGGGCAACACTTTTGGCCAAGAGCTACTACAGTAGTATGGGTCTTGGCCAAGCGGAACAAGTCTAAGAGGACAAAACGGGCAAAGCCTACGCATTTTTTCTGGAAATCCAAAAAAAGTTAGTGTATGCGGACAAAAGCTTTAGCATTTTTTTTAAGAATTGAAGGTACAAATGATAAAATTAAAATTGAGCAATCGTTATCAAAATCTAGCATTTTTAAACCCATAATCGACATAAAACATTCTGGTCGTTGAAAATTCTAATTTCCGAGTTTTTTGTAGAATTTCAGTTTTTCGAATTGAAGACATTTTTTCGAACCATGCAAGCTATATATGGTTTGAAGTGTGAGCTAGAAATCGCCTGATATTTTCTGAACAGGTAAAAATGGCAAGCACCTGAAACTAATTTGAGTTTACGATTTCTCATAAATTAATTTGAAGAAACGATTTATTTATCTGCAATAAAAAAGGCATTTTTAAATTTTTTTCTTAACCGTGACCGTTCTCACAAAGATCGAATATTACAGAAAAAATGTTTGAAAATGTCTGGATTTTTTTGATAATTTTGTAGAAAACTGCGTAGGCGAGAAAAATTGGGTTAGTCGAATCTTTGTTTTGCGTGGGATTTTCGACGACAACTTATAATCAAATTATTTTAAAATTGTATGAAAATTGGAATAAAGTCAGGGCAATTCAATATCGATTTTTAATCAATCAATAGTTACTGTTGAAAGTTTCTCGAAAACATTGTCTACAGAATTAGTTTTGCCCTAATTTCAATTGATTTTCACATAATTGTATGCTATTTTAAAAAATTACATCTTTTAATAGCTTTTTACTCAGAAAAAAACCGCTATTTAGTGTCGAAGATCACGAAGAAAATTTTTTATCAAGCTGCCTTTCTGGAAATTTACCCACATCAGAAATCAAAAGAATTCGAGAACACATTTTGAACAACGAGCCTTATACACAGACATTTATCGAAAAGTTAATAATTCGATTGTCTGATAGAGAATAAATGTATAGAATCTGCAAAATTAGTTTTGCTCATAATAGAGAAACTGCCAGAATGCGTGAGCCTCTCAAACCTTTTGCATTATCAAAACAAATCTGCCCTTCGCCGAAAACTGTTCAAACTTTATGATACCTAAAATATCGAAAAATATTCGATTCAACAAAACAGAGAAAAACAAAAAATACTACCGCAATTTTGTCTATTTCAGGGGATTGCGGGGCTAAATGTTGGAAAATTGGCAGGGATTTAAGGTGGTCTGAGTGTAAATTAATAGTAGTGCGGGAAATTCTAGATCCAGTGAATCATAAATTATATTTCTGCGTTCGTGGTACATCCCTCCAAAATAAATAATGAGAGATTAAAAAGAAAAAATTAGCGCAAAAAACAAATTAATTTATCTCGGGAATAAGTAAATTTTATCATTTTTAAGTTATGAAAATTATCGATTTTGCAGATATAAAAAAAATTGAAATTTTAACAAAATCTTAATATCTTATTTTCCAGGCATCCTGATTTTGTATAACATGATTGTTGGTCTTTGTCCATAAGGACAATACGGTCGAAATTTGGCTAAAAACTATGCAATTTTTTAAATTAAATTTCTTTACAAAGTTAAAATGTCTTTTAATTGAACGCATACCTTATAGACAAAAACCCCAGTACATCCTGATACAATTAATATCTGTATTAGAGGATAGTCATGGTAAATTGCAAGTGCCATGAATTAGTATTCATTTTCCACCCACAACCCCCTTAAATTACTGTGGTTATTTCTCCAACCGAGTGAGTTTCAACTATCTTCTAGACAAAAAGTCATTTGTCGAGACCTGAAGTTATTTAAAGCCTATTGTATAATAGCATGTTTTGGAATCACCTCTAGTCTCGACGCCACTTGAAACGCAGGCGGTACCCTTCTACCTGTTTTCACCAAGACTCTTTTATCACCTCAAATAAAAAATAAATGAATTTTAGACAAAATTCAAGTTGGATTCTGAACCGCTCAAGACCTCTTGGCCGGTATTGCCACCTCGGCCTTCCCTCATGGGCCAATTTGGTCGCGCCAACTACGAATCGGACCCCGAGCGGTCCGATCCATCAGAAATATCGCCCGATTTTGCCTTGACCAAAGACCTTTACAAGTCAGGTCTCCAATCCAATCCCTCTAATCCGGAATCGGACCAGGATTCGGCGAATTCGGACACTTTATCCTCTGATGATAATGATGCGTTACGATCCGAGAATAAAATTTTGAGACAAAAGTTGGAAATGTCGCTTATTTGTTCGAAACAGAAAGATATTCTTGTTAAAACGTTAGACGAAAAGAATAGAGGATTGGAATCTCGGAGAAGGGAGGCAGAGAAGGCAATGATGGATTGGATCGAAAATCTTAAATCAACGGTTCTTAAATTAGAGGTAATGTAGGAAAAATGTTCAAAAACCAAAAGAGGGGGTTTCAAGAATTTTATTTTCGTAAAAATTTTCATTTTTACGAACTTAAAAATTCGTAAATTTCTATAGTTCAGAACTTTTTGTCGACATCTGATATGAGCAAATTCTCTATGTGATAATATGCATCAAAGTACGGTGTATTTGAAGTCCGGCGCGCGCTATTTTTTCTGAGTTTAANTTTTTCGACTAAGGTAGATAAATATAATGCGGTCAATGTGATGAGAAGGAATTTTTGATTAATATTCTAGATTTCTCAAAAATTGATTTTAAGTGAACCGAAAATGAAAAGTTCGAAAAAAAAGTTCGTCTTATTTGAACAAAAGTACTACTTAATTGAAGCTGAAAAATCACTGATCAAAAAATCTTCTTACAGCTAATCGAAATTGTGAACCAATCAGCGTCAAATTTGATAATTAGGTTTCACATTTTTGCTTAAAAATAATTGAAATTTCTAGAATTCGATTAAGACATTTCCGATAATTTAAATGTCATGCATCGTTGTAGGCGGGTCATATTCACCAATAAAAAATGTTCATATCATGATGGAATACCGGTTTTATGCGGGTTAAAGAAAAAAATATTCGAATTTTGAAATTCTAGATTTTGTTCTAGATTGTTTTGAAGAAAATAATTGCCACCATGAGATTCCTTGGGTCAACTCAGTTGACTCAACTTTAGTCATAACCGATATAAATGTATCATAAATTAATTCTATAAAGGGCTAAAAAAAGCGACACCTACCCCCTTAAAGTGTAAACACTCAAATTACTGAGGTCGCTTTTGGCACTAAGGGAGTAACTGACGGGGGCTGTTTCTCGAGATCCATATATGGTAGTCACTTAATTTGTGTTGCATTCAAATTTTTGTAATCGGTCTGCTTCATAATAAAAAATTTCGGATTTGACCAAAAAATTTTTTCCGAAATTCGAATTTTTCCCAAGTATTTTTTTCAGTATTTATGCTTTATCTTTTAAACGATGACCTTAATTTAACTTGAATCAGTTAGCCTGCAATTTAATCTTGCAAACCCCCAAAAAATTTCTTAGATGGTGAAATTTGACGTAACCGACAGAGGCTGTTTTTCGAGATACATACATGGTCAATGGGCTTAATTTTTGTTGCATTCAAAATTTTGTTATCGGTTTGATTCCTATATAGCGCGCGCGAAACAACGAAAACACCCTACATTAGGCCATAGTATTAAATAGAGTTGTTTGCTCTTCTTTTTTCCTATCAAATGGGGGAAAATGCACCCAATTTGATACTAACGTTGAGCTTGATAACTCTCAAATGGTCTACAAATTTGAAATTAATTCTATAGCAGTCGTTAGAAATCCATTTATAATTTGATGGTAATAATATAATGAGCTAATTTAGATGTCATTCAAAACAAAATAAACGGGTCTGAGATTGTAAATTATTTTGAAAAAATCACGAGTTATTTGGTAAGGTTGGTAAGATTATTTGGTAAGGTTGCCAGGTCGGCTATAAGGACGCCCTACTAAAACAACTTTTTTTTAGGTTTTTTGATCTAAATAAAATTGATATTTTTTATTTTGGAATTCGCCACTTCTTTTATCCTAGAACTTGACAACAGTTTTCATTTCATTTTTGCAAAAAAATAATAAGAGTTTTAAGGCTGCAGTCAAGGAAAAGGACGTAAGCATCGGAGCTTATAAGCAGCAAAACGCTTTATTAAACGAAGAGATTTTGGAGCAAAATGGACGTCGAAAATGTGAAGTTATGAACGCGTCCGTTTACCATAATTATCGAAAAAATTCGGCAAATTCTGATATTTCGTTAATTGAATCTTTTGCGTTTGAACTTGAAGATACTCAATCGGTAGAGCCAATCGATGATGATACAGAGTTTGTTTTGGTAGCTGATAATGAGACTCCAGATTCAGAAACTTGTACCTGGGAAGAATGTATAGCCACTATCAAGGTAATTTTGTTATAAAACAATTTGTGAATATATTTGAGTAAGGTCGTTTTTTTTTAGAATGTCCCACTTGAGGGGTATCTCTTCTCAACCATACTAGATAGCCAGATAGACTAGATAGCGACAAACATTTATTTGCATCTGAATCTTGACCGAATTTGAAATGGTGAAATTTTTTTTCCGGTGATAACCGGTTCCCCGGTAATTCGTAAACAATCGTTTTTTTCGGTAATTTCGAGCAATTTCCATGACTGATTTCCGGTGACGTGATCAACCTAGGCAGCTAAAATTTTTCTACCGTATATTTTTTTCCAAGGTTTCACATGCAAAAAACCATTTGTCGCTTTCTTGTCTAGTTCTCCCAGTCGAAATCACAGTGAGACATTCTAAAAAAACGACCTAATCATAAAGCTGATTTTGGATTGAAACATTATTTTAATTGAATGATTTGAAAAACTAAACAATGCATGAAGTCTCATTGAATCAGATGCAATAATGTCCATACGGTAGCTTTTCAAATTATTAAATTTACAAAAATTGGTGTGACTCAAAAAAAACTGAAAATGTTTTTAATGCAAAATCAAGTTTAATTTCTTCTCAAATATATTTAAACTTTTTTTTCGAAGAATGGACCATACAGGAAATATTTTTCAAAAATTCTAATTTTCCTCGAAAAAAAATCGACTCAAAAATTTCAGGTGTTAACCGGAACTTGAATATTGAGTAGGTTTTTTTCGAGGAAAATTATAATTTTTGGAGAATATTTCCTTGGCTCCAATTTTGTACCATGAGTGGGAGTCAAATTTCAAAATTATTATTGATATTTGGATCTTGTCACATATTACGGCGTATAGTTGGAACCAACGCAAAAACCTACGTAAGCTTCCGCAAAAACCTACGCATTTGAAAAATAAATTTATTCGTTCCTGGCGTGCGGCGTATAGTTGTAGGCAAAAGATAGGGTTTTTTTTCAAACGTTCCTAGCAAAAATAGGCGTTTTTAACCAGATTTTCAGACCAAGCCAATTTCCGGTCGGCGCGACAATGAAAAATATTTTTTTTAAAAACATGTTCAGATTGACCAATGAAGTGTCGTATTTCAAGAAGTTTAAAAACATGTTTTCAAGTCCGCAGACAATGTCGGCTAGCTTGAAAATGGGCCAAATGTTAATTTCAGATAAGAATATTTAGTTTTTCTGGTTTTCTGAGAGTGATTTACTGTGAGCATAATTTTTTTATAATTTTCATTGTTTCCTTGACATTTTAACGATTTTCGCATAAATCTTTTTCGAATTCATGTTTTTTTTAAAATTAACTTTATTTCATTTTTTTGATAAAATTTAATTTATACATCCTAGAAGATTTATAACCAAAAATTAACTTTAAAATCACCAAAAATTCTTACTCTGACCACCCTTTAACTCAATCACATGTATAAACTCTAGATACTGTTTAAATTGACCCATCAGAGCACATTTTCCCAGCCGTACGCGTATAGTTGGAATTACGCGTATAGTTGGGGTTTTTTGGCGAAAAACTTTCCAACTATACGCCGCACCCCCCTGTAAATCAAAAGGTATTTCACGCTGATTTTGAATGACACAAATTATGTTTTGTAATATTACACCAATCGAGAGTTTAATGAATCAATTCGGGTCATTTGACGAAATTTGATATGAGTTTCCCCTATTTTCGTCTTTTATCAAAAATACGTGTCGCGACATGTCGTCTATATTTTAGCAGGTTCAATCTTGGTGACAAAAAATCATAATTTTTAGACTGATGTGCGCCGAAAGAGTTGGTGGGCCTGATTTGTTTGACTGAAAAATGAGATTACTGTCGCTTTTTTCTTTAAGAAATATCGTGCGAAAATTACTGTCGCTTTTGTCTATAACCATTGCCTTTCCAAATTTTGACTTTCATTTTTAGCTTAATCGTTTTTTTCGATTTTAAGAGCATTTTTCGTTTATAAAGCCAAAACGGCGTTTCTTCACATGGACAAAATGGCAAAATAAAATTCGCCTTATAGACAAAAGTGACAGTATTCATTTTTCTGCAAATATCAAAAATCTCCCACCTTGACTAAGATAGCTATTCTTTCAAATCAACCCCTTATATACCGGATGTAACATACCGTATGTTACATACGACAAAAACCGCAGTAGTTTTTGGAGATACGCTTTTCCCATTGGAAAACTGACAACAATTTAACCTTCAATTTTTTTTTAATGTTAAATCCATATTGACTGGTGTAAGTTTATAAGGACACCCTCAATAACAGAAATTTGGGCGACAAAACATGTCCCTCTATAAGGACAATATAGGCGAGAAGGAACAAAAAGCACTTTTTTAAGTTTTTAACCCCCTCACACCCAAACGCCATTCGGGGACGCAAGATTTTTTAAATCCTCAAACGAGATAGAAATAATAAATCCACAGACTTTTAATTCAAGTCATAGAGTTTGCAATTCTATTTTGATAAATGGCTTTAAAAATTCCATACGACCAGCCGTTCAAAAGATATTTTTTCCTACTTTTTTTTTAGATTTTCGCCTGATTTTTTTAGAAAAATTCTAGCGTGAATATGACACATAAAATTGTAATTTTGAAGAGATCAATATTTAGGAAATTATCTGAGGCTACTCACTATTTCATTATTTTTTTTCTCTGGTCTCTATTGAGAGTTTAATTTTTTCTCAAGTGATTTCTCTATAAACTCAAAAAAAACACTTAATTACGCGAATAATTATTTTTTGAAATAAATCAGTTTGATTCTTAGTTAGAATTCGATGCTAAGCGCAGCTGAAGCTTGATTATCTTGATATCATGCCGAGTAATCAAGCCTAGAGCGGGTCCAGATACTGAGTTTGTCCTCTCTTTAGTGGCTGGACATCTTGATTAAATAAATTTATTTTTATCCTCCAAAATAGGTTTTTTACGATTTTCGAAATGTACTTTTTTGGCTAAGAAAAAAGGAATTATAATGTTGTAGGCTAATGGATAGAGGTATTTTTATCAGAGAACAGATGCAGGAAGCCAAGGTTTGAGAAACCGAAAATTACTGATATAGCTTTAAAATCGAAATAATTATGCGTCAACATTTTTGTAAGCTTGGCTTTAAAGAATAGCTTCTTAAATGAGCATATTTTCACTGTGCCAAAAATTTTGAATTTCAGCAACATTACAATTTATTTTAGAATAATCATCTTTCATCCCAGCTGAAGCTTCAAATTCGCCAAGGGATCCCTCCTCGCTTTCGCCCTAGAGTATGGCGATCACTCATGAATCATCAAATAGTAATGCAGCTCGGTTACTATTCGTCTCTAGGTATTTAAAATAAAAAATTTAATTTTGATTAATCAATTTACGAGTTATTTAAAAAAAATTACCCTCACCGGCGCGCCAGTTCTCTAAAACACAGAGACCAAAAATAATATGGGGCAGTGGAATATAGTAACAGAACCTATAAACCGCATGAGTTTCAGGGGTGATTTGAGGCCAGATTAAAAGGCTTTTGTATGATATGATTTTTTCAATTCATCTCAAGTCTCGACGTTACTTGAAACTCCAAGGTATATCAGAGATTGGTATCACTAGGCCTCTACTTTCGCGTTCTCGTTTGACCCGCTTTTGACCAATGCGAACATCTTCTCTGACCAATAAGAGCTTAGAAAATAAGTTCAACCACGAACGCGAAAGTAAAAGTCTAGTGATGCCCTTTTAGATATAATATTGCGATCGTGTGAAGGTTTAACAAACTATCATATTTTGTTTAAAACACTTTTTCCAAAAAAAATTGTACGTGTTGAATTCTGGAATTGACAAAAAAGGGTCAAATTTCACAATGGCGGGAATTTTTTTTAGATCGGCAGAAGCTATAGTACCTTTTTCTCAGATGGCTGGAGGGATTCTCAAATTTTCAAGGATAGTCAGAGGAAAGGTTTCGGGAAGATTCACCCGAAAAATATTTTTGTGGCCCGCCGGATATCCGGTATACCAGAAAAATTGTGAAATTTGACCCTTTTTGTAAATTGCAGAATTAAACACGAAAAATTTAAATTTTTATATAATAAAAAATAATTTTTTAGCTCATTTGCGACCATCTGAAGAAGTCGTAAAGCAGATTGCACTGGATCTACCTCGCACAAAACGATGGATAATCAATGATTATAGCCCACAATTCAAAGAAAAGTTAAGGAGGGTTCTATGGGCGTATGCAAATCATAATAAAGAAGTTGGGTATTGTCAAGGACTCAACAGAATAGCTTGTTTGGCGTTAGAGCATCTTTATGAAGAGGTGATTTTTCAACCTATCTGAGTTTTGCCGCACAATTTATAAATATATATTTAACTCGTGAAATATATTTAACTATTTAAAAATATTTGTTACAACGTTTCGAACTTATTATTCATCTTTAGGTAATAAGTGAAAAACAGAGATAATTTTTGATCGAAAAGTTGACACAAATAACACAGTAAATGAAGCATGGCAAATGAAGCTATCACTTGAAAACGGGCTATTATTTTGACAAAATTTCTGAGAACCCGTTTTGTCAAATTATAGTATTTTTTGTGTCAACTTTTCGATCAAAAAATTATTTTTGTTCCTCACTTATTACCTGAAGATAAATTCGAAACGTTGTAAAAATACGATTTTAAAATTTTTTTAATGGTTTTTTAACCAGGTTAATTTAACCTTTTATATTTTTTAGGATGCGTTTTATTTTCTGAGATTGGTGACTGAAACCCTCTTACCTCCAAATTATTATAATAATGCTATGACTGGTATTCGTGCAGATGGAACTCTTATCTCAGAAATTTTACGAGATAAATGAAAGGATTTGAAAAAAGTAATTTTTCTTCGGTGTTTGGACGAAATTAAAATTTTGAGAAAATCTAAATTTTATTAAGAAATGAAAATTTAATCTAGATTTTTAATTCGAAATTAAATTACACTTGAGATTCAAAACTAAAGAATTTTTCTTCAAGAAAAACATTTTTCGTTAGAAAATGAAAAATAGAATTTTTATGAAAAAATAAAAATTTCGATAAATTATTGGTTTAAAAAACAAAACTTTAATTTTAATAAAAAATTTCATTCAAAATTGGAAAAGTTTGTTCAAAAAATTAAAACTAAGGGGGTTCTCAACGTAATCTGAGATTTTAACGTCACTCCACCAGGTGCTTCAGCTCAGACTCAAGTCTATTCTAGAACACTTATTTTTACAAATTCTATCTTCTTTTAGACCCCAAATACAAAATGCCTGAAAATTCACACAGAGTACGGAATGAATGAGTACAAACTTTTGTGGGAAGCACTTCTTTGAATTTCCGTCTTGTTTTTGCTAGAATCCCATTTACACGAATTTTTCAATTTTTGATGAAAATTTCAGTACAATTTTATAATTCGAAAATTTTTTCCAAAAGTACAAAAATCAAAGATGAAAACTTTTAGGTTAATTTAGGAAAATAAGGACAGATTGATAATGCGGTGTTTTTCGCGGATTACCCGTCAACCGGTCGAGGTCAGAAATCTAAAATATTACTCGTTTAAAATTTGCTTGGCTATAGCCTATAGGATACAAAAAAACCATTTCCTGATATCTCTTACCGTTTGGTCCACAGACGGGGGGGGTTCCTTAAAAAAAAGCTACCTAAAGACAATTTGGGAAAATCTCACATTTCCTTATATACTGAAACTACAGTAACATTGTACACCCACAACCAGCTTAAATTTGACCTTGTTATGGTAAATATATAAAAAAAATCCGGCTCTTTTTTCAAATCTATAATAGCTCCAAGATTATATGACCATTTACACTCAATGGATGTTAATGTTGACACTATTTGCGCCGCCGCCACCAATTGGCTTTTAGTGATATTCATCGACCCAGCAATTGATATAAATATCACGCTAAAGATCTGGGATGCATTTTTGTGTGAAGGTAACAAAGTTTTGATACGATGGTGTCTGGCAATTTTATTACATCACGAAGAAAAACTTCTGAAAACATTCGATCAAGCCCAAGTTATGCAAATACTTAAAAATCGGGCAATAGAAGCAAAAGTAAGTTTTATAAAAAAAATGAAAAAAACTTTACTTACTTAGCTACTGAAGAGGGTCTAGTAGCGCAAATAGATTTTCCTTTAAAATCTTTCTCCCACTGATATTCGGCCAAACATAAGAATGAGCTGGGTTAGCTTTTTCGATCACTGGTTTGTCACCAGGTGGCGTTGAAGTGAAACGTTCTTATGGGCTTTATAACTGCTCTCCAGGCTAATCCTCGCAAGCCGAATTACTCTTATTATCTTGTGACTATGAGATTAGCTGATCTAGCGTATGGCACAGCGAAAACTTTTTTGTCAATCTGGTACAGTAGATACCTGAAAAACTGAAAAAAAAACAAATGTTTTCATTTTTCGGTTATTGTAATTCGTTATGTGTTTTCTCTTTCTTCACGCTCTCCACTAGGCGATGTGAATTATGAATCGCAAATAGGGTTGCCAGCCTCAAATTTCCAGAACCTCAACTAGTGTTTGCCAAGCAAAATATTCTCAAATACTTATTTCTAGAATTATTTTTATTCTAAATGTTGGCGTAAAAAAAAAATTTTGACCAAATGACAAAATATGTTCGTCAGAAAAGTCCATTATTTAATTTTAATAGTGGATCGTTACTACGTCACTTGTAAGTCAACTTTTCTTCGATTCGCAAAACATGTTTTATGTTCCACGGATATCATAGTAGTACTTGCCATCTACAATCTATAATTTAAAAGGAATACCTCGATTTCAATGAGTTTATTTTGGAACCATCATCATCCTGCGAAAATTTGATATAAAGGGAGTCATTCATCACTTTTTGAATCAAATTATGACTTTTTTCCTTGAGAAATTTTTTGATGATTTTTGTCAAAAACATTTTTTTCTCAACATTTCCAAATACAATCAATTACTATCGGAGAAATATATTATTAGAATAGTTTATGCTCGCAGAACAGAGTAGTTGTGGTTTGGAATATTTGGGCAACACTATTTATTCAAGGTTCACCAGCCGCCTGGAATGAGGCGTTTTGAAAAATGACAAATATGTTTTTTTTCAGTTTTTTCAGGTTATTCTACCTGTACCAGATGACAAAACTTTTTCAAGTCTTTGCCATACAGCTGATCCTAAACTCTCTAGTCACAACGATAATTGTTATGGTTTTGGCTTGCAAGTTGACCTGGAAGAGCAGTTATAAATGCCCTGACATTTGCACCTTCAACCGCACATGGTGAGCAACCGGTGATCGAAAAGTCGTAGGACCAAGCTCATTTTCATTTTTTTATTTAGGCCCGAATTAAGCTGGGAAGAGACATTTTTAAGGAAATCTATTGCGTACATACCCCTTAAGGCGTGGGTGGTCGCTTGGATTGGGCCTCCCAAGGTTCAATTTCCCGCCAACTCGCAAAGGTGAACTATTCCGAAACTTTTACTAACAGACCAACCTTCGCAGTAATTTTAACTTCACCAGTCAATCTGATACATCCCACCCTTCGCCGACACTTACGCTTTTAAAAAGCCTCTAAAAAGAACGCAGTTAGGGCCTAACTCCTTCAATTATCATATTATACTGTTTTTTTGTGTGTCGTAGGGCTCCGGAGAAGCCTATGATAATCAAAGCGCCTTTGTTTTTAAATTTTGCTTTCAGCGGCCAAAAACGCAACACAGAAAGATATTGACTTATTATTTATGATTTACAATTGACAAGTGCAGCTTATTTGGTCTTTCTTTTGCACCTATGACGAGTTACAAATTAGCACCAAAATCCTCTAAAAGTGTTTGTATTTACGGAAATAATTATTTTGAAAGCATTTTTTCTGGTTTCTAAATTTTGTCAAAATTTAGGCTCAAATGAAAAGTGACATGGCCCCAGAGCGCCGAATCGCAAATTTCAAAAAACTCTCTAGTTCATTGTCAAACAAGTCTTGTGCTTTCAGAGATGCAGTAGAAGTCGACTGATCTCTCAAATGCGGAGGAAAGCTTTTGCTAGAGCCTCCCAAACTGACATGTTCGAACAATTTGGCTAAAAATGAAAAATTTGACATGGCCCCGAGAGACGCGAAGCAAAATTTCAAAAAAAAAACGCTCTAATGAATTGATTAAACAATCAGGCCTTTTGATGCCGTAGTGGTCGAACTGAATCTCTTCAAACTGTGGAGGAGTATAGCTTTTGCCTGAGCATCCCAAACTGACCATTTCAAAATTTTTGTTTTTTTTCGCGTTTTGTCCGCTGAAAGCAAAATTTTAAACAAAAACGCTTTTGCATTATTCGTTAGGCTTCTCCGAGAGCCTGACACAAAAAAAAATTGAAATTGAAGGATAGCACTAACTGCGTGTCTTTTTAGGAGCTTTTTAAAAGCGGTAGGGTGCGGAGTAGATAGTTGATCGATATTATGTTAAGTTAAATTATACGCCGATAGGTGGTTCGTTAGTTAAAACTGTGTTTTGGATATACCTTGCCAGTTTGGCGCAGGAGAATGACCTGTGGAAGGGCCAAATCAGCGACACCCACCCATAAATTAAATAAAAATTATGAAATTATTTCCTGGTTTTTTTATGGATATATTTGCTGACTACGGTTTCGTCGTATTTGGAAACCCCATGAAACCATATATTGGCAGATAGAGAATTAAATTACGGAATATGAAATTCAAAAAACAAAATCTAAGAATCCATCCGAAATTTCATTCTCTATCTGCCAATATATGGTTTTATGTGGTTTCCAAATACGTCGAAACCGTAGTTAGCAAATATATCCTAAAAAACCATCTTAACTCCCACCTGCGCATTGAAACACAATTTGCGAAAATAATTAATTGTTCTTAAAATTATTGTTCAACTCGTACGTTTTCAATAAAACAGGATTGTGCTAAATTTCGAGACGCATTTTGTGGTAAATAAAAAATTTTCAAAAATCGATTTTTTTCAGAAAAAATGATAATTTATTTCGAAATATCGATTTTGTAACATACGCGGTGTATGATACGTCCTTCTTAAAACTTTGGGCACGATATGAATACTGGTAAAAACCTCGGAAATCAAAAAAATGTTATTTTATAGCCCAAATTTCAAAAAGATTTACGAGTTCTGAAGTTTCTTAACGGTGAATTTGAGGGTTCAAAAAAAACTTTGTTTTGAGGAGTTACGAAGTTAAAACTGGTCTGAGTCGAAAACGGATTTAGAATATACTTTTTTGTACACTCAAAAATAGGATAAGGTAGGTTAGTAATACCTAAAGGTTACTTCAGTTAATTTGCTCTCAGAAGAATAACATCCCCATAAAATTTAGATCTCTATATTTCAAAACACAACGGCGCAGTAGGGGTTATTGAGTATTATGATGCGAAAATAAATATAAATAATGTTTATTTAATACTTTTTGGAAACCACAGCATGTCACATTTTTGTCAACATATGTTTTCTTCAATATATTTTTTAAAGTCGATAAACTGATAAATAAATTATTTTTAGGATTTTGACAGCATTCAAAATATGGCATACAATAGGCTAAATCCATTTTCTAAAAAATATGTCGAAAGCTGGCGTTCGAAAATATTACGAAATCAAAGTTGAGAAGACGAAAAACTGGCTCTTAGATAAAATACTGAGAATGAAAATCAAAAAAGAGAAAATTCTAAAAAATTTCTAGATTTTCACTTTTGCGAATTTTTCCCCACCGGCCAAATCTATCTGTGTGCATTTCATTGATCGCCCTCTTTCTATCTCTCGTCTGATACTTTCACCCAATGAGTTTTCATTGGCCATTATTTTCAAGTTTTTGTCGGTAATTTAACATGTAATTTTAGGCGGTGGTGTGTTTTGCTTACCAATAACAATTTTTTTAATTTATTAATTTTCTTTACATGCTTCATTTATAATGATGGTCAATTTTAAATAGACTATTTAGCATTGGTTATTTTAACACCGAAAACGCAATAAAAATTCAATTATTTTTTTGTACTTTTCAAAAAACATATTTTGTGTTTTTTATTCAATTTTCAAATAAAAAATGGTAAGCAAAATATCGCCGCCCGTTTTGACAAGTTTTTACTATCATTATAGATAAATATCGCCAGACTCAAGAATCCTTTGGTTTCTACACCAAGTGCTATCGGTTATTTAAAACAACTTATTATTTTATTTTCCGAAAATTTTGAAGGTTAATAATTCATATTTCAAAGATATTATTTAACTCAAATTTTTGGATACTAGCCGGGTCGCTGTTATCAGATTCACATTTTGTTAAATTATTTTGAGCTTGGACCTAATCTTAGGCAATTTAGATGTGTCATTTCTGTATGTGCATCTTTTATGCCTTTCAAACTTCACGAAAATGTAATAAATTCACACCAAACAATTTCCGTGTCAAGGACTTTTTTTGCGGTTAGTTGCAACAAAAAAAGTACATTCACCACGTCTTGACACGTATGATTTGACAATTTTACGTTTGAGTAACTGTGAGGACGTTTGAGTACGTGGTGTACTGTATTTTTATCGACCAAAATATACTAAAGGAAAAAATCGTGCAAAAATAAGCAAGAGAAAATTAAAAGTAACGAAATTTTTTTTATGAGTTCAATATATTGAAAAAAAATCGTCCAAAACAATAGTTTCCTCAAATACGATTTCAAGACGAATTTATGAAAAAAATAAATGATTTAAGGTTTTTTTCCCTATGCAATTTTCAAGATTTTGACCACCGGATATCCGAAGTAGAAAATTTTGATTTAAAAAGAATAGGAAAAAAAATTTGTTTGGACCTGTAGATTGAGGTAAATTGTAGCCCATGTAAAATATTACGTTCAGTACAAAACTTTTTATTTAAGGTTGTCAGCTACCGGTTAAAACTGAAAAGCTATTTTGGAAATTGCCCATGTTTAAGATTGATACAAAAGTCTGAAAATATTTTAGATTTTTTCGAAAACAATTTCAAGAAAAATTGTAAGCTTAGAAATAGGCAACTTTAAAAAACATTATACTATTTACACTAACCTGTCACCTTCGGATTTCAGTGAAAAAAAAGTTGAAAATTATCAATTCTTGATGCAGTCAATCAGTTCCTTAGCTTATTTGCAACAAAAAATTAGCTTATGACTTTTTCCAATTTTAACTCCCTGGTGGTCATTTGAAAATCTCGGTTTTTGAAAAATTTTGAAAAAAATCTCGAAAAATTTTCGAAAATTTTTGAAAAATATTTTTTCGACTTATTCATAAAAAATCATCAGGAATGGTATCCTTGGATTTTGCGTATATATTTTAGCCTCTATTTTGGCCTCGAGAGGTGACAGGTTAATTTACACATAATTAAAAAAAAGTTTTGCCGTTCCTACCTTACTGTAGATCTTAAATTATAATTCATAATGAATTTTTTCCTATAAAAAAATGCGTGGGCGAACATGAGCAGGACAATTAACAAAATTAATTATATCTTAAATCCAGGAAGAGGGCCGATGTTTAGTAAATGATGCTGTAATTTTGGCTTGATTAACTTAAAATGGGCCCTCTTCCCGGATTTAAGATATAATACAAATTATAAATAAAATTTTATATAATANGTTTAAGCTTGATACAAAAGTCTGAAAATATTTTAGATTTTTTCGAAAACAATTTCAAGAAAAATTGTAAGCTTAGAAATAGGCAACTTTAAAAAACATTATACTATTTACACATAATTAAAAAAAAAGTTTTGCCGTTCCTACCTTACTGTAGATCTTAAATTATAATTCATAATGAATTTTTTCCTATAAAAAAATGCGTGGGCGAACATGAGCAGGACAATTAACAAAATTAATTATATCTTAAATCCAGGAAGAGGGCCGATGTTTAGTAAATGATGCTGTAATTTTGGCTAGATTTACTTAAAATGGGCCCTCTTCCCGGATTTAAGATATAATACAAATTATAAATAAAATTTTATATAATAAACATTAAATAATTTAAATTAATATTTGAGGGTTTTTTCTGACTACGGCTTCGGCTAAAAAATTCGATCAATAATCGTAGGACCTCAAAAACTATTCAACCCAAGGCATTAAAAAAATCCAACAAAAATGCCGATTTGAAAGTTAAAACTTATTTATTTTCAAAATTAGTTTTTTTGTTTTGTTATATTTAGTTTTTGACAGATTGTTGACCATAACAAAAAAATCATATGTTGATTTTTGCCTACATTCCCAGGAAATCCAGACATGCTGTTTCACTGTGAAAATCACTTTGATGTCTTCAGATTTTTTGTTTAGACAACACAAAAAATTAAAACATCAAACTCAATCATCGATGAATGATCATAGAAAACCAGTGGTGCATGTCTAATCACTTTCAGATCAATTTCTTTTTTCAAAAAAAATCTTGATGTTAACATAATTTATTTAAGATTTGATAAAATGTTAGACCTAAAAATTTTGGATGATTTACGAGAAGATTTTGATAATAAGAAAAAATCGTCTCATCGAAAATGTCCAGAATGCGAAAAAAGTAGAAGTTCTGGTAAATGGCAACCGTGGATGGGGAATCTAAAAGAGCANATGATATTCCAGTGTCGATATTCAAAAAAGTGCTCTTTACGACACCGGGTGGTGTCCGGTGTCAAAACACAAATAGCCAAAAATGTTTTTTTCGAAAGTCACCCCTTTAAGTATAAAATCATGTTGAGATTATGATTAGTTCTCTCAAAACCGCCAATTACCGGTGTTTTCCGGTGATTACCGGTCAACTGGTCGGGGTCAAAAATCGACAAAATTTCTCTTCGGCTAAAATCTTCTTAGCTATCGGATACAAAAAACCGTTTCCCGATATCTCTTACCGTTTGGTCTACAAGGGGGTGGTCACTTTAAAAAAAAAGCTACCTTATTTATTTTCAAAATTAGTTTTTTTGTTTTGTTATATTTAGTTTTTGACAGATTGTTGACCATAACATAATCACTTTGATGTCTTCAGATTTTTTGTTTAAACAACACAAAAAATTAAAACATCAAACTCAATCATCGATGAATGATCATAGAAAACCAGTGGTGCATGTCTAATCACTTTCAGATCAATTTCTTTTTTCAAAAAAAATCTTGATGTTAACATAATTTATTTAAGATTTGATAAAATGTTAGACCTAAAAATTTTGGATGATTTACGAGAAGATTTTGATAATAAGAAAAAATCGTCTCATCGAAAATGTCCAGAATGCGAAAAAAGTAGAAGTTCTGGTAAATGGCAACCGTGGATGGGGAATCTAAAAGAGCATCTTCTGGGACACTATAGAATATATTATTGTCTTGAAATGGTAAGTACAAGTCGAACTACAGACTTCTGATTTTTAAGTTTGCGATAAAAATCCGCTACTCGCTTTTACACGCATTTTTCTAAAAATATAATTATATTTTCGGGTACATCCGATTCAAAAAAATCCAAATGTATGTATTTTGAAAGACGTTGACACTTAAACATTTTTTAGATATGTACGAAAAACATTTATCACATTCTAGCTAGACAAAAAATTTTAAAAGTGTACAATTTTGACTCATATAATATGGGGTCAATAAAGAAAATGGTTGCATTTGATCAAGCCATTTTCAGGGGAAAATCAGAATAAACTTGAGATTTAAAAGAAACAAATTAATTGAAAACACCGAAAATAAATTTTCATTGGTGAATGAGAAGTTATTTGATGTTATCAACTTAAGTGGAACCCCTGCTTCTAATTCACTTCTGCGCTTAATTACGTCTCCAATAAATTACTTCGAGCATTTCATTGCCAAAAAAGCTAATTTCCACTGGAAAACGAAAACTAGTTTACCTTCATGCGTTAAACTGTTAAGTAGATTGGAAAAGACGGAAAAATATTGAAGATTTATCAACTTTATTGCGCCCTGGCTTATACATTTTGGATTTTTTTGAATCGGATGTACCGCGAAAACTATAATGTATATTTTTAGAAAAATGCGTCTGGAATCTTAAAAGCGGAGTAGGCGGAATTTTTTAATTCGCAAAAAATACTTTAAAAAAGTCCAAAGAAGTTCTGTTAGTGCTGGACTTGTACCTTAACCCCATTTTTCCAAGACAATAACATATTTAATTGTCTATAAGATGTCCCAAGGAAGGAATGGCTCCTGTTTAGGGCAATTTTTCCCCCCCATTTCCAACCGGTTTGCCATTTTTACCCAGGAAACTTTTCTAAACTTTTTTTGCCCCCGCCATTCTGGGGGACAGTTTCGATGGGAAGGAACCCGATTTTTTTCTTTATATCAAATAATCTTCTTCGTAAATCATCCAAAAGAATCNGGTTGTTTTATGCGTTCATAACATAAACAATTGATTTGGTGCATTTTTATGACATAATAACTGCAGAAAATGTAGGAGCAGGGATACCCTTAAGTTGATAAATCAAAACTTTCATCTCACCAATGAAATTATTTCGGTTTTCAATAATTTTGTTTAAAATCTCAAATTTATTCTGAATTTCCCTGAAAATGTGATCAAACAACCAATTATTCTCTTATTGACCCCATAATATATGAGTCAAAATTCTACATTTTAAAATGTTTTTGTCAGCTAGAATGTGATAAATTTTTTCGTACATACTACCAAAAAATGTAAGGTCAACGTTTCAAAAATACCTCGTAGTTCATTTTCTGATCAGAATATTACAAACCATGGGACAATTATGTTCACAAAAGGCGCTAGAGAGCAAACACTAGTATTTTGTTTAGCGCCCCTCGATAAAATATTATATTTTTTTAATCTTGTTTATCAATTTTCCAATTCCGATTAAGACCATAAAAACTTCAAAAAATCGAAAAAATTGTTAACGTGATCCTCAACATCAGGCTTGTAAAAGGGATGGCCTTTGCGTGGGTTTTTCAACCATCTTTTGCGTAGGTTTAAGCAAAAAATGGGAATGTGAATAGAAAATCCGGTCGGGGATCATCCCTTTTACAACCCTGCTCAACATGCATTTGCCAACAAGATTGTCAAGATCAGATTTTTTAATTTTGATCGGGTAGTTTTTTTACAGTACTGCAAAGTACAATTTTAAGCGTGATGTACAATTTTTGCGAAAATTATATCAACTAAATTTTCGTTCGTTTCGATTATTCGCCTAAAAGTAATTTATACTTCTCTAAAGCGCGATGGAATCCGATTTATTAGGGGGTAGCTCAGAATGACCGATTTGTACAACGGACTTTGATATCGGCTGATTTGTCTACCAAAATTAACTAAAAAAAATGTTTTCGAATTTTTTTCATTCTATCATTTACAGTTAAAGCGGAAGATTAGCACCGACAACCCCCTTAAAATTATTCAAATTTGTTTTTCATTCAAACGTGGCTTTTTATTAAATTTTCGATTGACCCGATTATTTTGTATTAATTGAAAAAGAACATGATAACGTTTTTTAGGTCAAGATGTTTTTAAAGAATTTCTACCTCAAATCAAACATTTTATTTTTGAACACAAAAACATCTTGACATATTTTATTTTTTAAAGCAAATATTTGTGGAGAAAAAATTGCAAAGGTTTTTATTACTATTAGTGTGCAGGACTGTCGAAAAAATACTTTAAACAAATATCTTTTACCTATTTTTTAGATACGAAAAAACAAAAAATACGAAAACCCAAGATATCTACCCTGGTCGCCAGAATACAGAGAAGTTCCCATAGATAAACTAGAAGGTTACCTAGACCCCGAAATTTTTCACAAGCACTTTAGTGACCAAATAACTGAAGAAATGCCAAGTGAAAATAAAACTACAAAAATACCGCGTATATCAATTGTAGACCGAGAACGTGAAGAACGACGCCTCGAAATACAATCTTCAATTTTATCAATTCAATCCGACTCTGAAAAATCGCAGAAAAAAGAAGTCAAAAAACATGAAAATAAAAAAAATAAAATTAAACTAAAAAAGGTAGCTGACCTATTTGGAGATAATTTATTGAAAAGTCCAAAATGTTCCAAATCCACCGAAACGCCGGCAAAATTGGAAAAGAAAAAAAGTTCAAAAATTTCAAAAACTATAGAGCCAGATTCAAAAATTAGTATCCCAAAAATTGCCAAACCGGAAATTAAAAAAAATTCCGAATCCGATATAAAAACACAGGTGACACCGCGAAAAATTTATGCCTCTATTGCCGAGAAATTAAAAGCAGAAAACAAACCTATGAAGAAAAAATCTCAAAAAATCAAATCGCTCAAAATCCCTATAAGTTCTACACCTCAAATAACCTTAGATGAAGAGATTAAAAACCCTGTAGAATATTTTCCTGGGTTTATTCTCAGCCAATCATATCACGTTTTATTCGACGTTTCGAATAGTGACTATATTCAAGACCAAGCAAAAGAGCGGCTAGATTACATTGTGACAAAAGGAAAAGTACAGTTGACACCAATAATTCGAATTCCTGCAGACCCAATGTATCCTTATATTGACGGAATGCCCTCTTTGAATAGTCGAGCTCAATGGTCGGAGAAAAGTCTTCGTGAAATTATTCTATTTTGGCCCGACGTAATTCTGGTCTATTTTTTGCACATTGTAGATTATGACTATCAAATTGCTCAGAATAAAAAGTTCTGTGACGATTTAGAAGCGAAATATGAAATATTTAAGAAATTGATACAAACTATTCAACATAATGCATAGGAAAGCTTTTTTAGTACAGGTATCTTTAACATGGAAAAAAAGAAATCAATTGGAAAATTTTATAAAAACTCATGAAAAACATTTTTTCCGGAAAAAATTTGTAATTAAAAACTGTCCAAAAAAACAAAAATACAGTACGTAAGATAATAGCCTGGTAAATATTTTATTCACGATATTTGAACTCTCGTCGCTCATTGGTTAATATGGCTTAAAAGTTCACTGATGAGCCATATTAACCAATTAGTGTCGAGAGTTTAAAAATCATGATTAAAATATTTGTCAGGTTATAATCTTACGAACTGTATTTATAATTTTTTTTGCGTTTTTATGCAATTTTATAGAAATAAATCCATGCTTAAGATACCGCCACCCTTTCACGTGAGCCAGTCACCTCCAGCAATTACCATGCTTTCTGCATAAAAACATTTCAGCTGTAAATTCTCATTAGAAATTTAAACTCGTAAATATTTTATTATGTTGATATCACTCGTTAATATTAAATTAAAATTCACATACGTACGTTTATGATGACGAGATAAAAGTTTCCCAGGGAATTAGTTTTCGCTTTGTAAAAATTATCTTTTTGACCAAATTCGAATATTTTTTGAAAGAAAACCAATCGCAGAGCTCTTTTATCTCGTCAATTACAAATAGAAGATACAAATTATGAATATCGCCACTCTTTGCTGTACAGTACTAATTAAGTGATGAGAATAGCCGTGTCAAAAAGTGTATGGGTGGATCGGGTCACGCCTATATATATAAGCCAATCAGCGCGAACTTATATTTTTACGTATAATGAGACTGTCCTGTCTCTTTATTTCACATTCCATTCACTTAATTAGAATTCTAGAATATTAATATCTAAACGCGCATAAACCACCCTTTACACTCGAAAATAAAGAAAAAAATATTAAAAAAATCTTAACAATGTCTTATTAATCGAAATATTTTCTCAGAAATAAAACTTATAATATTTCACAACCTTGCTGATTATATTGCTTGATATTATATCTGTATTTTTTTCTTTGTGACCTAAAAAATAAGTTAAATTTTTTAACAGAATTTTTATAAATAAAAAATATGATAAGCTTATAAAACAATGCATTTATGTTATGCGTTGTTCTGGATAAATAATTGAAGGTACTGAGAAGTGATAGACCTATTTATGCTAGAAAATAACCTCCTTACTGTATAAAAATATCCCTTTTATAAAATGTTCAAATTCATTCACACCTAACCCAATATTTTGCCTCACTTTTTCCCTTATCATCCCTTTTTATAAATAAAATATTAGTATACTTATGTCAATACATATGTCAATAATTCAATAAATTCGAAAAAATTAAGAATGTCTTTTTTTCTCGAGCTTTCGATTCGGCCAATAGAATTCGCAGCGGCTTCAAGTGTGAATGCAGTATTTTTCGATGAGACAAATTCAGAAGTCATTTCAGTTAATAATGATGCAGAAATATCAATCACAAGCCAAAGGATAGGGTTATTTTTTTATACTTTAATTCTCTATTTATTTTGGGAAGGTTTATCTCTAGCATGGGAAAAATATAAAATTCCATAAAAAATTTTTTTTTTCGATAGCAAAATATTTTTGTAAATTTGATGAAAATATATTGTTTTCTGTAATTGTCAAAGTTAACAAGATTTATGCTCCGGATCATGATTATTAAAATGTATCAGAAAACGCATAAAAAGGTTTTTTCAAATTTACAAAAAAATTCGGTAGTGAAAAAATATTTAAGGGGTTTATCAACAGTATTTGAGCACTTTTCTGTCGAAATTTCCGAACCGAATTAAAAATCTATAAACAACATTTTCAAGTTTAATGTTTCAAATTATAATCATTTTCTTTGAAATTAATTATGAAAAACATAATTTATTTGAAGAAAAATGCTAAAAGTTAGAGCTCGTTCGCCCCATATTAAGACTCTATTGTATTATAATTGTTTTTTTCATTTCGGGTAAACTAAAATTCATATATCTTGAATTTTCTCCCTCAACTTTCGAAAATATCGAGAATTTCGAGGATACCAATTATTTTTTTTTAAATCCAGAAGAAAAATTATAATTTTCCAAATCCTTTGAAAAAGTTACAGTAGAAAAGAACGTTGCGTCAAGCTCAAACCTCATGGTGCAATTTTTGCTATAAAGTCTGACATAAAAAATATGATTTTGGCTGTCCAGAGATCTCATCTATCAATAGATTTATTTCACAAGGACAACAAAACTGGAATAACAGATTCAAGTATAGCACCATCCAACAAAATTCAATTTAATCATATTCATTCGTTTTATTGGATGCCAAATGATCAGGATAGGTCAGAAATAAATATAACCATAATTTAAATATACTGTCGTATTTGTCTAAGCGGACGTTTTAGTGTCTTTTTTNTTTTTTGCGTTTTTTGGGCGAAAACCTACGCATATCAAATTTGTAAATAAGGACTGTCTTTATTAGAAAATACGGGTCAAATTTAGATAAACACACAATAGCTACCTATGGAATTTCAAAATTAAAAAACGTCCGAAACGAGATGTCTTTATAACGTAAAAATTAAAAAGGTGTACCTGTCATTATATCCCCAGGTAAAAAAAATTGCTTTGAAAATAATAGAAAAAAATTGGACCACGTACTATTTTTTTTATGTGACTCACATAATATGACCAACAAACCCAATTTTCTTAATGTCAAATGTGTTTATAAGGACACAAATTTTCGTTTTGGCCTTATAAAGACTTTTCATTTTGTCTTAAAAGAGGTGTGTAAATTGCAGGAAAATATCTCGAAAAAAACTTCAAATAATTTCAAATTGTTTTCCAAAATTTGATTTTCAGACGTGTCTTTTTGACAGAACATTTTCGATGCGAAAGATACAAATGCAAGTGCTGAGTTGAGCTTTTGTTTATCCAAAAAACATTTGTAGCTTTTTTTAGGCTTTTATGGTGAAACGGTTTTTGCATTGGATAGCTGACAAAACATTAACCGCTGAAAAACGCTCTTTTCTGATTTGACTGCAAAAATATTCTGACCGCTCGCTAGCTCTGTATTATAACGAACAAATCTGTCGAACTTTTTCAAATATTTTCTCAAAGTTTGAAATTCAAATCCCTATGCAAACATGACATGACGGTGCAATGGTGCAAATATTCTTCAATAACCCATACTTTTGTGATCTCATCTTCAACGGACAATATAGTGCAGATTTTGGTTTATCATTCAAATAATCTCGTCAAAATGCCAAAACTTGAAATTTCGTCACTTTACAGGTAAACTTGCAGTTAATGTGTGATCATTTTTCAATACATTTTTAGAAAAACATATATCCCTTAAACGTAAAAAAAGACGACCTTAGATATGCAGTTTTTGCAAGCTTTTCAAAAAATATTGATTTCGAGTTTTGAGGACCATATTTCAAGCGATCCAAAATCACCAAAAACTCATATTTTTTGTTTGTTTCACCTTGGAAAAAAAAATGACCCATGATGAGTTTGTAGGCTTCAAAGATGCAGTTTTTGAATACCTTTCAGAAAATATTAGTTTTGAGACCCATTTTGGGTCATCAAAGTACCCCAAAAAGAATACGACCGCTACCCCCTTGCAACCGAAAAAAATAATAAAACAAAACTTCGAGAGATTACCTAACTTTAATTTTAAAATTTAGCCCTAAAAGTTATTAGCCTTTAAAAACCCTTTCCAGCCCCCTTAAAAATAATTTAAGCATAAAAGAAAAATCAATGTGGTTGCTGCATCTTTATGACAAAAATTATGTTGGTCATTTGATTTCATTAAATGATGAAAGTCGTCTCATGCTTTATCAAATTTCTCGTGAGCAAAAACTTGTTACCGAAGAGGCATTTTGCTTACTAGGATCTGCAAGAGAATCATATACAGTCAATGTAATCGATAACTTGATCGTCGTCCACTATTTACAGGTATAAAATGGTTTAAATTTCCGGAACCCCAAAAATCCGGACACCATGAATATTGTTTTAAAATTCAATGATAAAGATTGATGTTTTTCGCAAAATTCGAGAAATATGTTCAATTATTTAAACAGGACTTTATGTTATTTTTTCTTTTGGTTGGACAAACAGAAAAGACAGCAAATAGGCTGGAAAATATTAAAAAAACGGAAAATTCCAGAAAATCAAGCCATTTCTATTTTTGTCTTTAACCCTGGTGCTGAAATTATCTTTTGAAAGGCCAGGTGGTTCTTAACATTTATTCAGGCAAAATCGTCGACAATTTTCGACATCAAAAGTGTCCCAACTGAACACGGTCCTTCAATTTCTGGCTCAAATCAAATCATAAAAGGCTTCAGGTAAATAATATGAAATATTACATACAATATGATATCATATCATTGATATATCCTCGATATATCGGAGATAGTACGGTATTATTAATACCTGTCCGGACAAAATCACTTTTCTTCTGAGCTTTTTGTTTTTGTTGCGAAAAACCGATAAATTCTGGCAATGTCCGGTAAAACTGCAAAAACGGGTCTGCTGTAATACGTTTTTAAAAAGTTATACATACGTATTATAAGTTATCATTGCCTAGTTATAATTTATAAGTCATAAAATATAACCCGAAATTTCAAAAAAGTTGTATGTTCAAGTTCCAAACTATCTGATCAAGAAATATGATGTAACAAAAATAACCATACCTTGATGTTTTTTCGAAACCGATAATTTCTATAAAAACAGAAATCTAAAAAACGGCTGCGCAGTGGCATGAAGCTTTCAAAGTTATACTATGTCACATTTGGCGGAGGTTAGTTTCACCAAAAACTAAGAATGGGACCAAAAATGTGACATGAATCATGTCACATTTTTGGTCCCATTCTTAGTTTTCGGTGAAACTAACCTCCGCCAAATGTGACATAAATTATGTTACATAATGTATACAGAGGGTTCGGACCGGGTGAACCAGGAGCCAAAGTGAAAAGTTAAACCGGTCCGAACCCTATGTATACAGTTCACTCGAAAATTGTCTGTCTAAACTGCCAGTTGAAGGCTTTAAAAATTACCTGACTTGTAATTCCACCGGTAAAAAAACGAGTTTTTTTTTTAGCTTTTAATTTTTCCACTAAAATTCACGGCCAGATTTTCTGACAGTAACCTCACTATACATTTTTAGTTATATGATTCAGCCACTTCCAATCCGTCCTACGATCAAAAGTGAAACTGTCGAATCTGAGCTAAATGTGTACATGGCTCAAATGTCTTTTTTCCAGCCAAATCTTGTCATCGATGTCAGAAATGGGCGACTTTGGGAGATAGAGGTCAGATTAGACCAGATTCCACCGCTTTTTGAAAATGAAGAACTTGCCCTCAGGTTTTTGCTTCGTCGTAAATTCAACAAATCTGTTATTTTCAACTTATTTCGAAATGTGATTTCAACTTGCAAAAATGTTGGGATCGAAAGACTTTGTAGACTTTTTGATCAATTGATGAATAGACCAGGAGGGGCGAAAACGAACTCAATTTCGCAAACGGAACTTTGCTTGCATGTTTTCAGACCACTTCTGAATGAACGAGCAATTGATTTCAAACAACTATCGTGAGTTTTTTATTCGGTGAAGGCATGTGATTTCTTGTAATTTTAAATTGCATTAAGAGCGCAAAAATAAATTTCAATCAAACTTTGTGCGTACTTTAAAAAATCACAGGCTAATAAAACCGCTGCTTTTTTATATTCTGAAAACCATAATTGGCTCGAGTTAATCTAATTTATAATTTCAAAAAACTGGTTTTTATTGAGCTATTGTAGTTTTACCGCTATATAATATAATCAGAAAAACTACCCTAAAATATGTTTTAGAGCGTCTCTCAAAAGAAAATTCTCAACACTTTAAAAACGTGAAATTGAAAGAAAAAATTAAATTTTTTTTCGAAAAGTTTAGAGGATTCAAAATATCAGGTACACCATGGTGGTGTACCAGATCATTATTTTAAGGCACTTTTTTTTCAAAATTGCATGCGGAATTGTACTTATCTAAAGCCTGGAAAAAAGTTAAAAATAATCAACTTTCGGTATATCCGATTTTGAAATTTTCGATAATCGGAGAGGGAACAAATTCTAGAATTAAAATTTCCAAAATTTTTTTACTGTGATATATTCAAACTGGGGTGCAAAACGCTAACCAATGGCAGCACAACTGGTAAAAATCAGAGATTGGGGAAAACAGCTACTCAAAAATGATAGGACATTTAAGCCAGTCCTTATTCTGCGAGGCAACATTTTTTTGGTTCGCGAGAGGTTCGCGTTTTGCACCGCTCTTGAAAAAAAATGTCAGCTACTGCTCAAGACTGAGAAACCGTTTTGAAATCACCTGTGTTTAAGTTTGAAATTTTTGATTTTTTAATTATTTCAAGAAAAATTTCGTATTTTTTCAACAAAAAAATGTTTAGCAAAAATTTTTTCACAACATATTTTTTAAATTATTTTTCAATCGTTTAATTTAGCGAAATGTTGCTGTTATTTTGCCGTTCTGTTTATAAACACAACTTGGTCCCTGGAGAAATGGTTATTTCGATTCTCATCGAATCACTGATTCAAAGTGATCAAACAATTATGATTGAACAGTTGATTATTTCACAAATCATTCCAGTTTCTTCTTCAACTTCCTGCACCCTTTTAGCGGACCCTCAGACGCAGCAATTAGGACTCGACATGCTAAAAAGAGGAGGAGGTGAGTTTTGCATAGAGTCGAATTTCAATTGATAGGTGTCATATTTCAAGTTTAAAAAAATCTGTAATATGATACTAAAAGTTTAATTATAAATATGATCTGTATGGGGTCATATAACATTGCAGTAGGATTTTTTGAGACATACTGTATGTCACATACATGTATATATAAAATTTCAATTACAAAATTATTTTTTCAACGTTTCGGTTTATTCCATTATCAAGAGTGAGAAATAGATGAGATTCAGATTCATTGATTCAATTTTTTTTGTTTTTTCTATGAATCTGAGTCTCATTTATTTCTCACTCTTGATGATGGAATAAACCGAAACGTTGAACAAACAATTTTGAATTGAAATGTTATATATATAACATTGCATATTCAATGAAATTTCATGACAATTCCAAATTTTATCTAGTTTTTAAGCATTCAGAACGTTATAATATTTTTAAAGGTAATCGTGAGCAAGTCGCCGAAGTTCTCCTGTCATCTGGCGAAATCATTCAAGCTCTCCACTGGCACAAAATCGAAAACAACTACGAATTCAAGTGCAAAAAGTATCTAGAATTCGCGCTTAAAATTAGCGATCAAACTTTTCGTGATATTTTTCGACATTTCGAGGCTCATAATTACCGTTCGATGACAGCTAGGGTGGCAAATAATTTACTCAGGGGTTGAATAAAAAAGGCACGGTACCTTTTTAGTTATTTTTTTTAAATACATTTTTATTACATTTACACTTTTGTGCTTTGAAAAAAAATAAAGTTTGTGGTTGTCAACGAATCAGAGTTAGAATTAAACCAGTCGAATAACTAGACCCTTTAAATTTAAACAAGTATTACAAATTCACGATTTTACTATCCTAAAAAAACGGTTTCTTTATATAAAATTTATGGGAACTTTATTTTATTTAAAGAAACCGTTTTTTTAGGATTTTTGTACTACAATTGTCAGTTTTAAAAAAATAAAGTAACGATATTTCTGCGAATGAGTAAAATGTGTGAGCACTCGATTTATCACCTAATTTTTTGAAATCAATCTTCTTATATGGTAAAAAATGGCTTATCGTACAAACTTGATTTTCACCAAAAATCGATGGAAATTTTATTTTATAAAAATAATAAAAACCCCGTGTATTTTAGAATTGTCAAACCGCGCATTTTTTATAATTCTTTCAATTTAAAAACGTCCTAAAAATATAAATATTGCCCAATATACCAGTATACATATTGTGAAAAATTATTTTTAATCAACACAAAATATATGTATAAAATTTGAGAATTTTTAAATTTCATCTTTGCCACCCTTATCACAGCCCCCAATAAACAGCCTCCGCTAGTTATTGAAGAACAGTACAGAAAATTATACAATGAAAAATTTGGAGAAGAAGATCTCAGTCGGTTTGTCACTTTATTGTCCGTTAAATGATGTTCATTGGTTAAGATGTTATCTAAGAAGCCAAAACCAGCAGTAGCTCATGTATTTCGATGACTTCTTAACCATATTAATACTGGCGAGATAAAAGTTTAGCGAAGTGGAAAAGGGGCTATCAATTGCAAAACGCTCCGTGATCTTTCCGAAATAATTCGACGATTTCACAAGCCAAAAATTTTAATTTCTACTAAACGAAAACGTTTAAACTAAATGTCAAATCAACTTAATAAAAATGAGCTTTTTTAGTTGGCAGTTGTTTGCAAAACATCGTTTCTCGATATCGCCGATGATTTTCCCGTTATCGTCATAAAAAGGGTGGGCCGGGCCCACTGGGCCCACCTAAAAAAATTATCTTAGCTAAACTTTTATCTCGCCACTTCAAATATTTTACAGTAAAGTACACCTTTTATTATTTAAATTTCTAAAGCGATTTCTCACTTCAACGGTCGAATGCTGACCGTATGAAACCACTTATTATCCGTATTTTCACTACTCATTACAAAATGTTCCCAAAACTCCATTTTCAAATCTAAAATGTTGCCAAGCCTTAAGGATAAAAAAGGCTGTATTTCTATCTGATGAAAAGGTCCCAAATTGACCAAATGTTATCATTTATAATCCGTATTTTCACTAATTATTACAAAAATTCTCATAAAAAAATACAGTATATGCCACTTTTTGGCGTCGTTCCCTTACGACGCTATGGATACTCCAGCCAATTAAAATGCTTTGTTTTGAACGATGGCTTATTTAAAAAAAACAAGTCATTGTTTGTGCCTAATCACTGGTCAATCACAGCGCTCGCTTGGTGAAAGTATCCACAGCGTCAAAAGGGAACGACGCTAAAAAATGGGACATTCTGTAAGTGGCGCTGTTATGTTAAACCATGTCAAAGCGAATACAGATCGAAATGTATAAATTAAAAATTGGGGTGTTATTCACGGTTACGGCAAAAAATCTAATTTGTACGACATACAAAATAATCATCTTAGGTAGTTTTTTTTATAGACGCGACAGATTGACTTTTCACCACAGACGAACCGTATGAGATATCACAAAACGGTTTTTTGCATTCAACTGGAAACTAAAAAAGCTTAGGCCAAAAATTTTTTTTTTAATTTTAGAAAATTTTTTTCAAAAATTTGCAAAATTCGAGATTTTAAAGTTGCCGGAAATGACCCAATATGGGTATCATATGAAACTAGAAGAAATTCTAAGACTAATGGCTGAAAAATAAAATTCCAAAAATTAAGTTTTCTTATTATTTTTCATAATGGCAAAGTGGTAAAAAGTCAAATCTGTCGCGTCTAAAAACAAAACTACCTCGTTGAAAATTCCCATTTTGTCCGCTTGGACAAACTCAGCAAGATAAACAAATATATTTTTCAAAATTTAATTTATTTCGTTAAAAAGTGATAAGTGAGCTCGTTGGCCAACGAACGAGGCGTTAAAATAATGATCAAACGCGAAACGGATAGACTGGAGATCCAAATCTTCGATATACACCATTTAGGTAGCTTTTTTTTTAGGGGAAACCACCCTTGTCAGCATAATAAACTCGGGAAAGGGGGGGGGACCATTTTTACGAATATCAACAAACGGTTTTTGTATCATATACATAATTAAATTTGTGAGACGGAAAAACTTTTCGTTTTTTCTCTATGTCACCAGTTCACGGCTAAAGAGCAGCTTTGAAATTACCGGTTTTCCTAAGGCAAAACAATGAGATTTTTGAAAAAAAAAATTGTCGAAAATATGCCTGGTACGTAAATTTGTTATATTCCACACTTCTGTTAATCCGTTGCCACATAGAGACCGATTATTATCAACAAGAAATACATTTCTGCATTAAAAAGTTAATAAAAATTGTGCCCTTTTGAGTTCGAACTCACTGAACTTTCGGTTTGAAAATCAATTACGGTGAACCGCGTTGACTTGGAAAAAAACTAAAAGTTTTCCGTGTCACAAATTAACTTGTGTACATGATACAAAAAACCGTTTCTACGATATCTCTTATGGCCTTCGAGTTATCATGCTGACAAAGGTAGGTTCCCCTAAAAAAAAGCTACCTTACCATCTCTCATTGAAAAAAACTAAAGTGTTAAAATTTTGGTTTTAAATTGATATCTTTTAAGAAATAAAATGTCAGCAAATAATAATGTTTTTAATTCGTATCTAAATAAGGTGTTCGTTAGCGAAAAATACCCTCGCTCATTAAATTATGCCCCGGTATAAAACATATGTTACAAACGTATCTTTCCAATGCTTTTAATACCGGACTCTACCCTACCATATCGATTACGATCCCCAAGTCCAAAAAAAATGGTCCTTTCCTCTTAAAGATGTTTGGACTCGGGGATCGTAATCGATATGAGACTGTGAAGAATATAGTTAGGGTGCGCAGCGGGAACCTACATACTGAACTAAACCCGTTGATGAAACTCTTTATGCGTTCCAGGATAATCACCGCGAAAAACAACGATTCCAAGCAAGAAAATTGTTTTTTCGCCCTCTAGTGGTCAGAAAATGCGTTCTCAAAACCCTCCTATTCAGCACTAACTTGAAATATGAGCATAATAAACCATTTTTTGTGTTTTTATGATAATGGCCGTAGTCACAAAAAAAATTCAGTTTTTGTATATTTTTTTCCGTTTCAAACTTATTATTTTGCTCGCTGCGCACCCTAACTATACAGTGGGTGAGCCCAATGGGCAACACGTTTGAGCCAAATTTTGGGCTAAAATTATGACAATGGGCAACAGTGAGACCAATGGGCAACACTTTTTGCCACATGCTCGTGTGTTGCCAATTGGTCCTACCCACTGTAGTTCATTTAGTGGTAGCATATCATATAATTTATCAGCATCAATTTCCCCATTCATTGCTTACAAAATTTTGAAAATGTTAAACCTTATATCAAGTAAAAGTATTGTATTAACATTTCTACATATTATATTAACATATACAATATAATACATACATAATATATACAATATATATATTATATTAACATATACAATGTACATCTGTATATTTCCTTGTTCTATAAGATTATATAACATATAAATGATATACATACTGTAAATATGTCCCTTGTTTCATATTATTTCAATACAATCATAATCTCAACTTTCGGAAAAAAGCCTTCGTATAGCTTAATAATATATCGATTAAAATTAATGGTACTTGGTCTCGTATTTGCATATATAGAGCATTCTAGATCTCCGAGTCCGCAAAAATTATTGTTTAGAAAAGGAAGGGGGTGGATTTTTTGAGGACGTTTTGTTATGCGGTATTATAAGACATCAGTATATGGCATTTTTAGAGGGATATCTCATGGAAGTAATTTCAAAAATTGTATCCACGCTGCGCGCTTTGCGATTTTGAATACGAGAACTAAAATATCAGGGAAATGAATACATAAACAAATACATAGGCGAAAATCATGTATGAAGGCCGGAGGAATATTGAAAACAGAAACTCATGAACTTGTCCCGTTATGTTTTTTTATTTCAAGGAATTTGGTGCATTGCGCATTTTCTCATTCGAGACCGACAGGAATTACAAAATCTCGGTCTGAGGGTAAACACAAATGCCCCGTCTCAGGCGGACAAAATGATTATTGTGACTCTGTCCGCGCTAAAGCACAGTTACAGTACGCAAATAAAATACTATGTTGATAATAAAGTCGGCCTAAAAGTCCTTGCTACAAATGAAGGCTCATCAGTGATGATCACCACAATTCACAGCCACAAAAAAGCAAATAAAGAGAATTAAATTTACCATCCAATCTTCGCACCTATTGTGATTTGGTGAACTTTCGGCGGGGTTTTTTCACCGCAATGGGCAATCGAGCGAATGTTCTCCGACAACGGTTCATACGATCCAAAATTCCACATTGGTATCCAAGAGGCAATCGTTTGAATACTGAGTCTCGGCCGATATGTCCTCTACAAATCGACTGACGGTAACCCGTGTAATTCAGCGAAACACCGGTAAATTTCAGTTATCGAGGACACTGATAGAGTGAATACCTTCCAAGAAGGATGGTGTGTATGAGGGTAAATATTTTCAAGAGGAAATTTTTATGGCAATATTTATTTTGACACGTGACACCACCTTGATGTAGGAAGAGCCTTTTTATATTGAGAACATGGAATGTGATGTAGACTGAAAAGATATACTCAACTGGTTAAATTTTTCAAAAGGAAACTTTTTGGCCATATTGTTTTGACAACGTGACACACCGGTGTAAAAGGACACTTTTTTTTATTAAGAACACTGAATGTTAATGTAGACTGAAAAATATCTAACCTGGTTTAAATTGTCAAGAAAATTATTTTTGGCAATATTATTTTGAGAGTGAACACCACCTGGGTAGTAAAGGGACACTTTTTTTTATTGAGGCACTGGAGAGTGATGTCACCTGAAACATAAGTACTAACTGGTTTAAATTTTAAGAGAATTTTGCAATTATTTAATTCTGACAGTGACGGATGGTTAAAGGGTCAGTACCGGGAGAATTTATTCTGCACAAACTAAACCCTCAGCACTAATGTTGAGTTATATGGTCTAAACTCTCAAAAAAAATGATTCCGCACCATCGAAAAAAAAATTTGGAAGCCAGGTGGTACAATGTGAGTTATTAGAAAACAAACCTTTTGGGCTTTCTAGCGGCGTTTAAAGGTTGAATTATTTATCATTTTATTGTTAATAGGACACGGATCGCGCCACAAAAACTTTAGTATATCATGAGACAAAACAAAGTTTAATTTCTCGAAAAAAATAAAAATTCGAATTTTTTTTTGGTCATTATTGAAGGAAGTGATGAAAAAATGCCGTAGGCGGATACGACCGGAAAACGCAAATTGATATAGGCAACATTCTGCGAGCCAATTGTATTGTATTTTCGACCTAGAAATCGGTTTCGGGGCTCCCTGGTCATTTTTTGCGGTGGTCATAATTGTTTACATAGATTTTTGCCAAAATTTATTCTAATTCAGCATTTTGTGCAAACGACTTATCCGATTGAATTCATAGATAGCTAAAACATAGCACAATTTCAGTAAATAATTGAGATTTAAAAAATGGGTCGAATCCGAACAGAGTTGTTACGCTTTATTTAAGAAAAGGTTTTGAACAAATCCTACATTTTTAATTTTTGCTAAGTGTAATTTATCCTCAAAAAGTGAAGATGTAGACCGTGGGCACACGGTACTTGGAGAAACAAACATCGGAGACCAATTTCTTGATTTTCGAAATATAATTGTATTACGACGGCTATTAAACTCAAACCGATATAGAATAATATCGCTTTGCAGTTTTTCATAAGTATCTTCAAAATCTATCCGTCATTTTACAAAAGCACCATCATAGTACAATTACAGCGAGCATGTAAACATAGTAATCAGAGAAAGAAGTGGGGTTTTTTTGGGAAAAAAAAAAGGAAGGGTGGCACTAAATTAAAAAAAATTGGTTTGCTTGAAACGGTGTTAAGCCATGAATAATTGACTAGATGTCGCGCGAGAGCCACAATAAAAAATAAGGAAAATACCGCATACTTTAGTTGGCGTCAAACTAATTGCGAAACCGATAAACAATATGTCTATTACCTAGATAAAGTCTTTTTTTAAAAGTCAAATCGCATAAACCACACCCTTTAAGGGTAGGGTGTGTCCTAACATTACTGCAGTTATTATGTCAAGAAAATGCACCAAATCAATCGTTATGTTAAAAGCAAAAAAACTGAATAAGAACAACAAAAATTTGAAATTTGTGTTGTTGCGATTTGGTCTAATAAGTTTATGAGAATTGTCCAAACTAGAACACCCTATACGAGGGTCGAGTAACCGGGGCGAAATCGACGTTAAAACCTTATTATTATTGAGGAAGGGTGATAATCCACTTGTGCAGAATTTTCTGAGAGAATGTTGTTTAAATTTTTTTTTTTTTCGAAACGTTTTGTATAATCGTTATTACGAGGCATTTTAGTTGTTAAATTGGCAATGAAGTAGGCCATGCTCTCAATCCTAAAAATTATGTTATAGGATAGCAAATAAAATTTAGGTCGAAAAATACAATAAAAATTGGCATCGCACGGAGATTGTTGCCATAATCATATTGCGTTTCGGTCGTTGCCGCCTACGCATTTTTCATTCAAATCCTTCAAAAATGACAAAAATAAGTTCGAATTTTTTTTTCCAAAGTTAAAATGTTTTGTAATGTATACTCACTTGATGGGGCGATCGTGTCATAACAACATAAAATGAATAAAAATTCAACTCCTTAGAGCGCCTAGAAAGCCCAAAAGGTTGTTTTTTTAACTCACAATGTGTACACCGAGGGTGCACCAAAAATTATTTTCATGGTCGGAATTCATTTTTTGAGAAAGTTTAACCATAGTATACTCAAAGAATATGCTGTGAGTTAGTTTTGAGATAATCTCCCGGTAACTGATTGAACATACGTCACGGTTCAAAGTAACATAGCAAAGAAATTACTCTTGAAAATTTAACCAGGTTAGTATATTTCAGGTCTACATCACATTCCAGTGCTCATAAAAAAAGTGCTCTTACTACTACCAAGGTAGGTGTCACGTGATCAAAATAAATATGTTCCAAAGAAAGTTCTCTTGGAAAACTTTAACGCAGGTAGTGCATACTTTCAGGTCTACATCAATTCCAGGTGGTATCAACTAAAAACAGTGGTCTGTTTACTAACAGTGGTGTCCACGTTCAAAATAAATATTGCCGAAAAATTTTCCTTAGAAAATGTACCCGTACAAACCACCTTTTGGAAGGTAATACGATGATCATTTTCGTAACACTGAAATTTAACCTGTGTTTCGCTAGTTAAGTTGACCCCGGCTACCAGCCTCGAATTTTTAAAGAAGATAGAGCCCGAGCAGACTTCTTTTGCAGTTAATACAAAGATTCTGACCTTACTCGATTTTGCAAGTACAGCAAATCATTGGGAGGCATTTGAACATGGATCCGTTATGAACCGTATATTCGGAGAATGATCGCTCACCGATGTGCCATAGTTATTCGTTAGCGGACAAAGATAGACACCAGATACTCTAATGATTAGATATTATGAGTCCCATCTTACTTGTATTAGACCAAGAAATAAAGACGCATTTTGCGGGGGGGCAAAAAATAGTATTCACACGCGCCAAGGACGTTATTTGCAGATAATTCGTTAGGAAATAGAATCTGATAAAACAAATTGACCAAGAAATAATTTAACATTACAAAATAAATTTTTGAAAATTCGATTTAATTTTTTTGTGCAAAGTTGATCGTATCAAGTTTGTAGAACAAATTGACATTTTCAAATTCCTAGAATATGTGTTATACCGCCGTCCCCGGCGACGTCAACAGCCACAGACCAAGCAGTTTCGACCAGGTAGATCCACCCCTCAAACCAGCTCCGCCTACGCCCGAAAGTCTCATAATCCAGAGTATCCAGTTCATACCGGCAAAAGTAAAAAGAGTGATTGGAGTTATTGATAATAACCAATTGGTACTGGTCTGACCCATTCCATCCCGATGCCTAAAACTGGATTGCTCTAGAAACATCAGCTTATTCCATTTATAAGGAGGGATACATTTTTTCTCCAGTTTTTTGGAAAAAAAAATTTTCTCTACTATCTTTTGCTATGAAAAAAGAAAGTGTCGGCGCAAAAAGTCTTCCAATTTAAGATAAACTCTTTTCTTGCAGACATACAAATTTTGTATTTACTCACTAAATTTTAGGTGCCTCAGCGGAGTTAAAAAAGTGCTTCAATAAATCGTAAAAATTTGAACAAATCGACTTTTTATTGAAAAACTCCATCAAATTTTTAAATAATGTTCAAGGTTGGACAGTAAATGCCCCGTTTATGCTGCAAATTTTTAATTCGAGATTTTTCTAATCAGTTTTGAAAATTTTATAAACGCACGTTGACAAATATAAACCGGTTTCAATCAAAAAAAATGGATAAAAATGAAAAATTTCGTAAATTTGTATACAAATTAAATATTTACTTGTTAATCGCGCACTTTCAATAGCAAAATATAGGCATTTTAAGAAAAAAATATCGACCACAATAAATACTTCAATAAAGAGCTAGACGATGGACCTACTGGAAATGTGCCCAAATTTCGAGCTACATGATTTTCAGCTTAAAAAGAAAGAAAGTCTTTCGAAATTTCAGTATAGAACAAAAAGAACGGGAACTAGTTCGAAAAACTATAAATTAAGTTATCAAAGGCAGAGTGATCAAAAGCCAGACTGGAGAATATAAGAGAAATTACAAGCACACTAATAAAGGAAGGAATACAAATTTTTTCCACTAAAATATAATGTATTTATCTGAAAAAGCCACTTGTTCGAAAAATTAAATTGTTGTGTCTCACGGTCAATTAGTAGCGAATGTTTCTTTCACATTGCTTAAAAAATCCACATAAATATTGAAAAAAACCTAAAATATTCTTGCTACTTGTGAAATTTCTGATGGGAAAATTGCTTTTAGTGCAACACTACGGAAAATTTTTAACATGGACAATTTTAATTTTAAAGTTGCATAAAAAACGGAAGACAATTTCAACACTAAAAATTTGAATTTTTTTGCGTTTTTAAAATTAATAAATTATAAGGGTATTTTTGTTTTCTAATAACAGTCAAACAAATCTATTTAATATCCTTTAAAGCTAACCGGGTCAAATCTTAAACCCAGTTTCCGAGAACTGGACTATATTTGGCTTTGGTTTTTCACCAAATGTCTTAAAAATTTTCGGCAAACATCATATGAAGTCAAATTTGGTAATATGACACCAATGGAGTCAAATTTCAAAATTGCTCTCATGGGCTCATATGCACATCAGTAAAAAGATAATTTCATTTAGATTCCGAAAAATATATTTAGAAAAATATGGGATGTAAATGACCCCGTCAGAGACGAAACAGAGTTCATGCTTTCAAAAAGCCGCCAATCCGTTTTTTTTTGTATTCCACTAAAGAATATTTGATTATGTCGATTATCCAATAAACTTGCCACATCCGACCGTTTTTCTCTCACCGAGTTCCCCATTTCCAAAAAGGTTGATGGAGCAAGGCTGATCAAAAATACGCCGACTTGAAAATATTCACCAGAGTAGCTTCAGCGTCACAACACCCTTAATCAACACGGTTTGATGATTTAATTCGTGAATATCTACACCCTCCTCTCGAAATCAGACTAGTCAAAATGTTTATATTAATCTGAAAATAATTATGGAGACACTTTATGATGTGATGATTTAGGACAACTCCTGAAGATTATTACGGGATGGATCTGCAAAACAAATGAAAGAAGCGGGGTCGAAATTAACATTTAATAATAAACAGTCGTTTTACTCCTAAAAAGTCATCGTTAAACCGCTATTTCGGTAATTTGAAAGAAAAAAATTGACTGAATCAGGTATTGAAAAAGTTTTTTCCTTCGGGTTCAGTGGATATTTTCATAAACATATGTCACAATAAAAGTCAAAATGTGCATAACAAAAGCAGAACGAATTGGTACAAAAATTTCTATCGTTTTGATAATAATGCGTTTTTGTTTATGTATTACCAATGCATTAATCATTAGGTCTTTTTAAAAGTATTTCTGTTCATCACTTAAAATTTTCATGCTGAGATACCGCTGCCGAAAATATCAATTTTTATCTCATGATAATTGCACACATGAATTGAGTAAAAAAAACGCGCATTAGAAAAAAGAAAATTTTGTTACTTAAATCTCGTTTGAAAAAAATGCTTTCTACTTTTGCTTGGCAAATGTGCAGATCATCACGAAATAATGTACTCGCATAAAAAAGAGAAAAAAAGTTTTCTACGCAACAGTTTTTTTCGATTTATTATCT
>SCLH01000933.1:11077-23618 GCA_004367855.1 Oikopleura vanhoeffeni | reverse complement strand
CATACAAAAATTAAAGCGCGTAAAATTTTTAGCAATCCACACCGCAAGCATCTATACTTATCAGTATATGATGAATCAGGCGTATTGCTTGATACAAGTCTCAATCTCTTGATTTGATGTGCCGCGGTCATTTCGAACTATTCCTGATCTACGCTGTAGCTAGTTAGTAACCATAGCTATCATGAGTTAAAATATCCCTTTGAAAATTTAAAAAAAATATATATTACATTATGTATGTATTTTAGTTCCCAATCTACGTTTTTTTGGTCTAAAATAACTTCAAGTTAAAAACTTTTGAATGGCTTCATAGGTAGGGTGCGCCTGCCGGGATCCTACAGACTCAAACCTAAAACTGTGAATAGAACATTTATTGCTATCGGGGTAATCGCACGAAAAAACTGATTCGCAGCAAAACAAATTTGTTTGGGCATCCTAGTGGCTCAGAAAGTGAGTTTCAAAAACCTCATTCGATCCCAGTGGCCTAACCCTAATAATAAGACATTTATTTTTAAAATAGGACAGTATATTAACTTTGGAAAAAGTCAGTGAATTTTGGAAAAAGCGTCAGTACAATTTTTTTTGAAAAAAGGCGTTCATTTTATTACTGAAAAAAGGTCATTATATTTTTTTTAGAAAAAAGGTCATAATATATTTTTATGAAAAAAGGTCATTATAATAGTTGAAAATAGGTCATTTATTTTGAAAAAAAGGTCATTATACTTTTTGAAAAAAAAGGTCATTAGAAATTTTTGAAAAAAGCGTCATTATATTATTTTTGATAAAGGCTCATTATAATTTTTTAGAAAAAGGTCAATCTATATTTTGGTGCAAAAAAGGTCATTATAATATTTGAAAAAGGTCATTATATTTGAAAACAAGGTCATTAGAATATTTTTTGAAAAAAGCGTCATTATATTTCGGAAAAAAACGTCATTCATTTATATTTTTTTGAAAAAAGGTCATTTGTTTGTGAAAGAAATTGGCTTGAAAAAACAGGTCACTAAGTGTGAGAAATGACGAAGTTGTCATTAGGGATTTAATCCATAAAAAGTCAAATGTTTAAATGCATCTTAAGTCACTTGTGCAAGACAATAAGCAGCTTGTCATCTGTGCAAGAAATGTCCGCCTTAAGGGCGACATTTCTTGCACAATGACAAGGCCTGATATTTGTCGTTGCACAATGACTGTAAGATCATTTCACCGTCACAAAAATACACGAGCCCATGTGTGCGCCCCTGCGCGTCTCTCGGGGAACCGACTCAGCCCGAGATACGGTGGACGACGAGTTTTTTTTTTTTTTTTTTTTTTTTTTAGCTTTTGAATTTTTCCACTAAAAATTCCACGGCCCAGATTTTCTGACAGTAACCTCACCTATACATTTTTAGTTATATGATATCAGCCACTTCCCAATCCGATCCAACGATCAAATGAAGACTGCTCGAATCTGAGCCTAAATGCTGCTAGTCAAATGGTCTTTTTCCAGCACAAATCTTTCATCATGTTCAGGAAATGTGGGCGACTTTGGGAGATTATAATGCTTCAGATGTAGACCAGATTCCGCCGCTTTGTTGGAAATAATGAAGAACTTGGCCCTCATTGTTTTCTTCGTGTATATTCAAGCAAAATCTGTTATTCTTCAACTTATTCACGAAATGTGATTTTCAACTTGCAAAATGTTGGCATCGAAAACTTTGTAGACTTTTGATCAATTGCAGTTGAATATGACCAGAGTGAGGGCCGAAAAAACTGCAATTCGCAATACGAACTTTTGCTTTGCATGTTTGCAGACCACTTCTGCAATGAACGAGCAATTGATTTCAAACAGACCTATCGCCTGAGTGTTTTTATTCCGCCGCCGTGAAGGCGCATGTGATTTCTTGTAATTTTAAATTGCTTTAAACGCAAAAAATTAATTTCAAATCAAAACTTTGTCGCACGTACTTTTAAAAAATCACAGGCCTATAAAACCGCTGCTTTTTTATATTCTGAAATACCATAATATGCTCGCAGTAATCTAATTTAAATTTCAAATAAACATGCGATTTAGAGCTTATTGTAAATAGTTATACCCCTTTAATTGTACAGAAAACTTTTTACTGGAGCAAATATCTGTATTATATAGAGCGTCTCTCAGTAAAGAAAAATGTTCTCAACACCTTTTTAAAAACCTAAATTGAATAAGAAAAAATAAATTTTTTCGAAAGTTTAGAGGATTCAAATATCAGTACACCATGGTGCGTGTACCAGATCTATTTTATCTTTAAGGCACTTATTTTTCAAAATTGCAGTGCGGAATCTGTACTTATCTAACTCCCCTGCGAAAAAAGTTAAAAGGATAATCAACTTTCGAGTTATCCGAATTCTTGAAATCTCATATCGGACGGGAATTCAATTTCTAGAATTAAAATTTCCAAAACTTTTTTCTGTCGAATATACTCAAACTGCTTGGTGCAAGAACGCTAAGCCAAGTATGGCAGCCAAACTTGGTAAAAATCAGAGAGTTGGGAAGAACAGCTACTCAAAAAATGAGTAGGACATTCTAAGCCAGTCGTCCTTTATTCTGCGAGACCGGCAACATTTTTTGTTGGTCTCGCGAGTCGCCACACGGTTTCGCGTTATAGCACCGCTTCTTGAAAAAAAAAAAAATCGTCCACTTAAGCTGCTCAAAGACTGAGAAACCGTTTTGAAATCACTGATTGTATTAAGTTTGAAATTTTTATTTTTAATTATTTCAAAAAAATTTTTCGACTATATTTTTCAAACAAAAAAAAAATGTTTCAGCCAAAAAATTTGTTCACAACATACATTCTTTTTAAATTATTTATTCAATCGTTTAATTTTAGCGAAATTGTGCTGTTATTTATGCCGTTCTGTTTATAAAACACAACTTGGCTCCCTGGAGCAAATGGTTATTTATCGATTCTCAGTTTCGAGAATCACTGATTCAAGTGATCAAACAATTATGTATGCAACAGTGATTATTTCGACAAATCCATTCCAGTTTCTTCTTAACTTCTTGCACCGTTTTTAGACGGCCCCTCAGGACCGCAGCAAATTAGGACTGCACATGCTAAAAAGAGCGAGAGGTAAGTTTGCCATAGGAGTCGAATTTCAATTGATAAGTGTCTATTTCAAGTTTCAAAAAAAATCTGGTTAACATCTTTGATGATATAAAAGTCTTAAATTTATAAATATCATTCTGTATGGGGTATATAACATCTGCGCAGTATAGGATTTTTTGAGACATACTGTATCGCATTACGTATATAAATAATTTCAATTACAAAATTATTTTTCAACGTTTCGTTTATTCCATTATCAAGGGTGGAACATAGATAGATCAGATTCGATTGATTCAACATTTTTTGGTTTTTTCTAATGAATCTGATCTCATTTATTGCTCACTCTTGATGATTGGAAATAAACCGAAACGAAAAACATGTTTGGGATGATAATATAACATTGCAATTTCAAAATTCGCTTGTTTTTCTAGTTTTAAGCATCAGAACAGTTATAATATTTTTTTTAAAAGGCGGTATCCACGTGAGCAACAGTTCGCCGAAGTTCTTCTGCTTTTGCTCGCAAATATCAAGCTTCCACTGCACAAATCGAAAACAACTACGAATTCAGATGCAAAAAGTATCTAGAATTCGCGCTAAAATTACGATCAAACCTTTTCGTGTATATTTCGACATGTCGGCTCATTAGGATACCGCTTCGTATGACAGGCGTAACGGTGGCAAATATTTACTCAGGGTTGAATAAAAAGGCACGGGAGACTGTTTTATTAGTTTGTTTAAAACTTTTTACATTATTGCTCACTTTTGTGCTGTTTGAAAAAAAAAAAAAAAAAAAATAAGTTTGTGTCGTGTCAACGCATCAGAAGTTAGAATTAAACCAGTCGATAGACTAGACCCTTTCAAATTTAAACAAGTATTACAAATCACGGATTTTACCTATCCTTAAAAAAACGGTCTTTATATATAAAATTAAAGTTCCATAATTTGAATGAAATCAAGTTTGTAACAATAATCGTACAAACTTTTATTTATTCCAAAATCCATGAGAAGCATATTTATTTTATATAGAAAATCGTTTTTTACGGATTTTGTACTACAATTGTCAGTTTTAAAAAAAGATAGATAAATATTATTCTTGCTCGAATGAGTAAAATGGGGGGTGTGAGCGCACTCGATTTTATCACCTAATTTTTTGTATGAAATCAATCTTCTTATCACCTGGTAAAAAATGGCTATAATTACACTGTCTTCTAAAATCAAGACTATTTGATATATCAGCCCGCTCTAAAAATCCAATGAAATTTTTTATGAATAATTCAATATAAAAAACGCCCGATAGTAATATCACAATGTTCAAATCTCTGGGTTATTTATAATTTCAAAAAACATGGCATTGCATAAAAATTAACTAAGATATTCCAATATACCATAGACATATTGGTGGGAAATAATATTTGGTTATATCAACAAAAAAAAGTATATGGATTAAAATTTTGAGAATTTTTAATTTCTATCTTTGCCACCGCCTTATCACAGCCCCCAGAAACAGCCTCCGCTGCCTAGTTTATGCTAACAGTACAAAAGTAACAGATACAGAAATTATACAATGCAAAATTTGGAGAAAAGATCTCAGTCGATTGTCCTTTATTAGTCCGTTAAATGGCATGTTCATTGGTTAAGATTATCTAAGAAGCCAAACCAGAAGTAGGCTCATGTATTTCCATGACTTCGTTAACCATATTAATACTGGCGAGATCAAAGTTTAGCCGAAGTGGAAAAGGGGCTATGCAATTGAAAACGCTGCCGTGATCTTTCCGAAAAATGTCGACGATTTACAAGCCAAATTTTAAGTTGTGTTGTTGCTGACTAACGAAAACGTGTTAAACTAAATGTTCAATCGAACTATAAAAATGAGCTTTTTTAGTGTGCAGTTGTTTGCCAAAACATCGTTTCTCGATATCGCTATGACTTTCCCGTAATCGTCATTAAAAAGGGTGGGCCGGGCCCACTGGCCCACCTAAAAAAATGTGAATTTAAGCTAAACTTTTAATTCTCCGCTCACTTCAAAATATTTTACAGTAAAGTACACCTTTTATTATTTAAATTTCTAAAGCGATTCTCACTCAACGGTCGAATGCTGACCGTTAGAAACCACTTATATCCGTATTAATTCACTACTCATTAAAAAATGTTCCAAAAACTCCATTTTCAAATCTTAAACATGTTGCCAAGCTTAAGGATAAAAACAGGCTGTATTTCTTATCTGGATGAAAGGTCCCCAGATTGACAAATGTTATCATTTATAATCCGTTTATTTTCACTATATATACAAAATTCTCTATAAAAAAATACAGTATATGCCACTTTTTTTGCGGCTCTTCCCTTACGACGCTATGGATACTCCAGCCAATTAAAATTGCTTTATTGATTTGACGATGGCTTTTAAAAAAAACAAACGTCATGTTATTGCCTCAATCCATCTGGTCAATCCACAGCGCTCGCTTTGGTGAAAGTGATCACGTAAGCGTCAAAATGGAACGACGCTAAAAAATGGGACATTCTGTAAGTGGCGCTTGTTATTTAAACATCGTCAAAGTCGGATACAGATCGATAATTGTATAAATTAAAAATTGGTGTGTTATTCACGGTTACGGCAAAAATCTATATTTTACGAATACCAAAATATCATCTTAGTAGTTTTGTCTTATAGACGCGACAGATTGACTTTTCAGCCACAGACGAACGCGCTTAGTGAGATATCTAACAAAAACGGGTTTTTTGATTCAACTGGAAACTCAAAAAGCTTAGGCCAAAATTTTTTTATGTAATTTGAGAAAATGTTTGTTCCAAATCTTGCAAAATTCGAGATTTTAAAGTGCCCGAATGACCCAATGGCGTATCTATACGAAACTAGAAGAAATATTCTTAAGGACTAATGGCCTTGAAAAAGTATAATTCCAAAAATTAAGTTTTCTTATTATTTTGCATAATGCAGATGTCGGTAAAAAGTTCGAATACTGTCGTCGTCTAAAAAACAAAAACTTACCTCGTTAAATATTCCCATTTTCCGCTTGGACAAACTCTAGCAACGATAAACAATATGATTTTTCAAATGTTAATTTAGTTCGGTTTAAAAAGTTGATAAGTGAGCTCGTGAGCCACGAAATGCGAGGCGATTAAAATAATGATCAAACGCAAAACTATAGACTGGAGATCCAATCTTCGATATACCCATTTAGTAGCTTTTTTTTAGAGTGCCGAAACCAACCCCCCTGTCAGCATAATATAACTCGGGAAGGACCATTTACGAATATCAACAAACGGTTTTTGTATCGATATACATAATTAAACTTGCTGAGACGGATAAACACTTTCGTTTTTTTCTATGTCAACCAGTTCACGGTAACAGACTAGCTTTGAATCATTACCGGTTTTTCCTAAGGCAAAATCAGATGCACATTTTTGAAAACCAAAAAATTTGTCCGAAATCATGCGTGGTACGTAAATTTTGATTATATTCCACACCTTCTGTTAAATCGCTCTGGCCCAGCATAGGACCCGATTATTATCAACAAGAAATACATTCTGCATTAAAAAGTTATAAAAAATTGGCCCTTTTGATCTTCCGAACTCCTGAACTTTCGGTTGTGCAAAATACAATTACGGTAACCGCGTTGGACTTGGAAAAAAACTAAAAGTTTCCTGTGTCACAAATATCAATTGGTGTACGTGAATACCAAAAAACCGTTTCTCGATATCTCTGTATGGCCTTCGATTATCATGCTGACAAGGTGGGTTCCCCTAAAAAAAGCTACCTTACCATCTCTCATTTGAAAAAAACTAAAAGTGTTAAAATTTTGGTTTTAAATTGATATCTTTAAGAAGATAAATGTCAGCAAATATCAATGTTTTAATTCGTATCTAAATAAGTGTTCGTTAGCGAAAAATACCCTCGCTCATTAAATTATGCCCGGTATAAAACATATGTTACAAACGTATCTTTCCAATGCTTTTAATATCGGACTCTACCTACCATATCGATTACGATCCCCAAGTCAAAAAAAATGGTCCTTTCCTCTTAAAGATGTTTGACTCTGGGATCGTAATCGATATGAGACTGTGAAGACTATAGTTAGGGTGCGAGCGGGAACCTACAACTGAACTAACCGTTGATGAAACTCTTTATGCGTTCCAGGATAATCACCGCGAAAAACAACGATTCCAAGCCAGAAAATTGTTTCTCGCCCTCTAGTGGTCAGAAAAATGCCGTTCCTCAAAACCCTCCTATTCAGCACCACTTGAAATATGAGCATATAAACCATTTTTTGTGTTTTTTATGATAATGGCCGTAGTCACAAAAAAAAATCAGTTTTGTATATTTTTTTTCCGTTCAAACTATTATTTTGCTCGCTGCGCACCCTACTATACAGTGGGTGAGCCCAATGGGCAACACGTTTGAGCCAATTTTGGCGCTAAAATTATGACAATGGCAACAGTAAGAGACAATGCAACACTTTTTGCCACATGCTCGGTGTTGCCAATTGGTCCTACCACTGTAGGTTATTTAGTGGGTAGCATATCATATAATTATCAGCATCAATTTCCCCATTCATTGCTTACAAAATTTTGAAAATGTTTAAACTTATTATCAAGTAAAAGTATTGTGATTAACATTTCTACATATTATATTAACATATACAATATAATACATACATAATATATACAATATACAATGTACATATTATATTAACATATACAATGTACATCTGTATATTTCCTTGTTCATATTCATTTCAAATAAATCATTCTTCAACTTATCGAAAACAGCCTTCGTTAGCTTAAATTATAATCGATTACAAATTAAGTAACTGTCTCGTATTGCATATATATCGATTAGGATCTCCGAGTCCCAAAAATATCTTGAAAAAGGAGGGGGGATTTTTTGAGGACTTTTGTTATCGGTATTATAGGACTCATATTGCTCTGGAGCATTTTTAGAGGGATATCTCACCTGGAAAGGAATTTAAAAATTTACTCCCACTTGCGCCGCTGCGTTTTGAAAGACAGAGACCAAAAATATCATGGAGAAATAATACATAAAATATACATGGCGAAATAATGTATGAGGCCGGCGGAATATTGAAACAAAATTCATAAACTTTCCCTTATTTTTTTTATTTCAAGAATTTTGGTGACATTCAGCAATTTCTCATCCGACCGGAATTAGCAAATCTCGGTCTGAGGGTACAAAATGCGCTCGGTCTCAGCGGACAAAATGATTATTTTGACTCTGTCCGCCTAAACACAGTTCACAGCACCTCAAAATAAAATAATATGTTATAATATAACGTCGCCTAAAAGTCCCTTGCTCAAAATGAGGCTCATCAGTGATGACTCACCACATTCACGCCCACAAATAAACAAATTAAAGAGAATATAAATTTACCAATAGCAATTCTTCCCTTTGTGATTTTGGTGAATCTTTCTCTTGTTTTCATTCTCCCTCTCTTGCTATTGACCAGAAATAAAATGACGCATTTTGCGGGGGGGGGCAAAAAATAGTTTCACCGAGCCAAGGACGTTATTTGAGATAATTCTTAGAAAATAGAATCTGAGTAAAACAAATTGACCATGAAATCAATTTAAAATTACAAAATAATATTTTGAAAATTTTCGATTTAATTTTTTGTGCAAAGTTGATCGTATCAAGTTTTAGAACAAATTTTGACATTTTCAAATTCCTAGAATATGGTGTTATACCGCCGTCCCCGGCCGACTCAACAGCCAGCAGACCAAGCAGTTTTCGACCAGGTAGATCCACCCCTCAAACCAGCTCCGCCTACGCCTGAAAGTCTCCATAATCCAGAGTATCCAGTTCATACCGGCAAAAGTAAAAGAGTGATTGGAGTTATTGATAATAACCAAATTGGTACCGGTCCTGACCCATTTCCATACCGACTGCCTAAAACTGGATTGGCTCTAGAAAATCCACTTATTCCATTTTATAAAGGAGGGTATACATTTTTTCTCCAGTTTTTTGGAAAAAAAAATTTTCTCCTATCTTTTGCTATGAAAAAAGAAAGTGTCGGCGCAAAAAGTCTTCCAATTTTAAGATAAACTCTTTTCTTGCAGACATACAAATTTTGTATTTACTCACTAAATTTTAGTGCCTCAGCGGAGTTTAAAAAGGTGCTTCAATAAATCGTAAAAATTTTTGACAAAATTCGACTTTTTATTGAAAAACTCCATCAAATTTTTTTAAATCATGTTCAAGTTTTGACAGTAAATGCGCCGTTTTATGCTGCAAATTTTTAATTCGAGATTTTTCTAATCAGTTTTGAAAATTTTATAAAACGTCCACGTTGACAAATATAAACCGGTTTCAATGCAAAAATAATGGATAAATGAAAAATTTCGTAAATTTGTATACAAATTAAATATTTAACTTGTATCGCGCACTTTTCATAGCAAAATATAGGCATTTTAAGAAAAAAATATCGACCACAATATATACTCCCAATAAAGAGCTAGACGATGGACCTACTGGAAATGTTGCCCCAAATTTCGAGCTACATGATTTTCAGCTTAAAAAGAAAGAAAGTCTTTCGAAATTTCAGTTAGAACCAAAGAAACGGGAAACTAGTTCGCAAAACTATAAATTAAGTTATCAAAGGCAAGAGTATCAAAGCAGACTGGAGAATATAAGAGAAATTACAAGCACACTAAATAAAGGAAGGAATACAAATTTTTTCCACTAAAATATATGTATTTATCTGAAAAAAGCCACTGTTCGAAAAATTAAATTGTTGTGTCTCACGGTCAATTAGTAGCGAATGTTTCTTTCACATTGCATAAAAAAATCCAACATAAATATTGAAAAAAACCTAAAATATTCTTGCTACTTGTGAAATTTCTGATGGGTGAAAATTGCTTTTAGTGCACACTATGCGGAAAATTTTTAACATGGACAATTTTTTTAATTTTAAAGTTGCATAAAAAACGGAAGACAAATTTGAATTTTTTTTTGCGTTTTTTAAAATTAATAAATTTATAAGGGGTATTTTTTGTTTTCTTAGAACAGTCAAACAAATCTATTTATATCCTTTTAAGGACTAACCGGTCAAATCTTAAAACCCCAGTTTCTCGAGAACTGGACTATATTTGGCTTTGGTTTTTTCACCAAATGTCTTAAAATTTTTCGGCAAACATCATATGAGTCAAATTTTGTAATATGACACCAATGGAGTCAAATTTCAAAATTGCTCTCATGGGGCTCATATTGCACATCAGTAAAAAGATAATTTCATTTAGATTCCAAAAATATATTTAGAAAAAATATGGGATGTAATATGACCCCGTCAGAGACGAAACAAGAATTCATGCTTTCAAAAAGCCGCCATACCGTTTTTTGTATTTCACTAAAGAATATTTGAATTTAGTCGATATCAATAAACTTGCCAACATCGACCCGTTTTCTCACCGAGTTCCCCATTTCCAAAAAGGTTTGATGGAGCAAGCTGATCAAAAATACGCCGAACTTGAAAATATTCACCAGAGTATGCTTCAGCGTCACCAACACCCCTTAATCACACCGGTTGATGATTTTATTTCGTGGAATACTCAGCCCTCCTCTCGAAATCAGACTAGTCAAAATGTTCATATTAATCTGAAAAATAATTATGGAGACACTTTTATGATCGATGAATTAGGACCAACTCCTGAAGATTATTTACGGGATGGATCTGCAAACAAAATGAAAAGAAGCGGGGTCGAAAATTACTTTAAATAATACAGTCGTTTACCTCCTAAAAAGTCACTTAAGTAACGCGCTATTTCGGTAATTTTGAAAGAAAAAAATTGACCTGAATCAGGTATTGAAAAAAGTTTTTTCCTTCGGGTTCCAGTGGATTTTCATAAACATATGTCACCATAAAAGTCAAATGTGCATAACAAAGCAGAACGAATTTGGTAACAAAAATTTCTTCGTTTTGTAATGCGTTTTTGTTTATGTATCAATGCATTAATAAATTATGTCTTTTTAAACAGTATTTTTGTTCATCAATTAAAATTTTCATGCTGAGATACCGCTGCCGAAAATATCCAATTTTTCATCTCAGATAATGCACACATGATATTGAGATAAAAAAAACCGCGAATAAAACAAAGAAAATTTTGTTACCAAACTCGTTTGAAAAAAATGCTTCTACTTTTGCTTTGCAAATGTGCAATATCACGAATAATGTACTTCTGCATAAAAAAAGGAGAAAAAATGTTTTTCTACCAAATTTTTTTTGTACCTAGATTTTTTTCAAATAAATTTGGTAAAAAATGCAGAATATAATATACGAAATAATTCTAGAAATTTCAAAGAAATTAAATTTTTTTTGAAATATAACCGATTTATTATCTTGTCAACTTTCATACCAGTACATTTTCACCCCTGTACAGAAAGTGGCCGTGAAACTGCTCTTAGTGGCAAAACCGTGGTAACTCCCATCGAACCGGTTGTTTCAAAATACCGGTCAAGAAGCCATAATTATAGCACCATGTCAAGCAAAACAAATAGTCACCCAGAAATTTCTACGAAGCCAGTCTCACACGGAGTTCAAAATGCCGAAAATTTCAGGGAAATCGAAGAAAATTTTCAAAACCGTGTCCCACAAGCGCCATATTCTGCGATAGAATTGGCTATTCATGATTCTTTAGCAGAATCTGGAGGTTTGACCTTATCGCTTAGAGGATGGTTTCTGGAATATATTCCTTTTATGCCACCGCTCGAATTTAGGTATGATATGTTAGAATTCATCGGCGGGATATTTTTTGTGTACCAAAAGTTGTTTAAATGGGCAGTTTTTATGAAATCAAAAACAAATTGAATTAATCCAAATAAGCTTTAAGGGAGTGGGTTTCGCTGATTTGAGCCTCTTCCAAGGTCATTTTTCATGATTCTAGAATTATCGGCCAAAATTTCGATATCATGTAAGCAAATTTTTTGTTCAGTTAATCGTCAGCTTTCATTTGGTGGTATTTAACTAAATCTTGTCAACTTATTTTTTCTAGATCTAGAAAATTAACTTCCGGTTGCACCAAATCGCAATTTTCTAAATTCCATGCATAGATCCATAAAACAAAAATATTAAAAAGTAAGAAGACATATTTCTCCAACTCATATCAAATTTGAAGAAAATTGTGTCGAGCTGCTTGTTTTGAGAAAATCAAGCTCCAAATTTGAAAATCTCAAAAAAATTACGGTTTTTCTAATTCTAGAATATGTGCGATCGAAATTTCGCAAAAAAAAAACAGGTTGTCATAGATGAGTACAGACTGTTATCTGACAAAAAGTCATAAATTTGGTATTCAGCCGCGTTATGCGAGAAAAAAGACATTTAAGGGGGTAGGTGTCGGTTTTTTGAGCCCTTTATAGAATTAATTTATGATACATTAAATATCGTTTATGACTAAAGTTGACCCAAGGAATCTCATGGTTGCAATTATTTTTTCAAAACAATCTAGAACAAAAT
>SCLH01000932.1:328102-342150 GCA_004367855.1 Oikopleura vanhoeffeni | reverse complement strand
GCGGGAAATGACCTTGGAAGAGGCCCAAATCAGCGACACCCACTCCCTTAAACTGAATCTGACCTCCTTGAAGTTCAAGAAATTTGTGTGTTTCGCAGGACAAAATATGACTACAGTTCGACTACATATAAACGGTTCAGGGTTCTGCCATTTTTAATTCTGGAAAATCGGGGAATACTAAAATTTTTAGCCATTTTCAAGGATTTGCGAAACTTTATAACGCACTCTATAAATATTAAAAGTACTGTCCAGCGAAAAGTACTTTATTTTAGCATAAAAAGACGCCATAGTACGATACGTATGTAACATATGTTTTTCAAGGCATATTTTTTGGTACAGTCTAGTAATTTCAACTATTTTCAAAAACACCTGTAAATTAACAGACCAGAAATTGCAGGTTGCTTCTGAATGATTCATTTTTTAGGAAGGCATTTTTCTAAACTGCTGCATTTTCAACTTTTGTCCTGACGGCTCTGAGTAAATTTTTATTCTTTAAAAAGTGATTTCGATTAAATTGCGTAGTTAGTTTTTTTTCGGAAAACACCTGTTGAATAAGGGGGTGGGTGTCGGTTTTTTTGAGCCCTTTATAGAATATTTTATGATACATTATATCGGTTATGACTAAAGTTGACCCAAGGAATCTCATGGTGGCAATTATTTTTTTTAAAAAAATCTAGAACAAAATCTAGAATTTTCAAAATTCGAATATTTTTTGCTTTTAACCCGCATAAAACGCGGTATTCCACCATGATATGAACATTTTTTATTGGTGAATATGACCCCACCGAAAACGATGCATGACTTTAAAATTATCGGAAATGTCTTAATCGAATTCTAGAAATTTCAAATTATTTTTAAGCCAAAATGTTAAACCTGATTATCGAATTGACGCTGATTGGTTAAAAATTTGATTAGCTGTCAGCCAACTTTTGATCAGTGAAATTCTCAGCTTCAATTTGGTGGTACTTTTGTTGTTCTGATCAGACGAAATTTTTTTCGAACTTTTCATTTCCGGTTCACTTTCATTCAATTTTTTCTAGAATTCTAGAATTTTTATTCAAAAATTCCTTCTCATCACTTTGTACGCGCAATTATATTTATCTACCTTATTCGAAAAAATGGCTTCATTCTAAACATTCGTCTAAAAGAGATAGAGTTTGAGAGTCGAAAAAGAGGCAAATCGGCGTTTAGAGTGAGATTCTAGAAGAAAGAAAGTCAAAAATCGAAAAATTCCTTCATCACTTTTTTCTTCTCATTTATCCGCTACTTTGTGTAAATTTTGAGACACTTTGGTATGTGGGGTCTAAAAGAAGATAGATTTAAAAAACCGTTTAGTGCTCTAGAATAGACTCACCACTGGTGGTGTATGTGACAAGGTTGACTTTGTGATGTGTAGTCGTTAGACGAAGGCTAGATCTTACAAACGTATCCTCAGATTTTTTACAACTGCCCTGATTTGATCTGAGGGCGTGATTGAAAGGTACCAAAAAGCGACACCCACCCCCTTAAGGGAGTACTGGTCGCATTTTAAGGCCCAAAAACAGGGGTTTCAAGCGTTCGCCTCAATAAATATCAGAAAACAGCACGAACATATGGATTTCAGTTTAGGGATAATTGAACATTAATCTTGGCTTCCACAAAACAAAATCGAGCCTCTGATTAGCCGACCAATCAGGAACGACCTTTCAAAAGTTTGAAGATAGAGAATACTGTTATAGCTTTTATTGACCACACGAGAACGTGGGGCAGAGCCCGAAGGTCAGATTTGCTCATTAAAATTTCATCCTGAGCTTAAATGAGCAAAAAACTGTTTGTTTGGCTTTATTTTTGAGTGCCTCGGGGAAATTACTACTCCTCCCTGGATTTTAAACGGCAGAAACCTAAAACTGGTATGTATAAGATCCCTAAGGATCGCGCATGACAGCCCGAAGGTCCACAATTTCCATTTTTGTATTTCGTCTTTTGAAATCGCGATTCAAATTCTCAGAAATTCCAAAATTTGAAAAAATGAAAGAAATATTTTCTCAAATCGCGATAAAAATACTTTTTCATGACAATCGAAAATAAAAAGACTTTCTTTATTCAACTTATTTTTGTCCATTTTTCAGAAAAAACATTTTAAAATAATCTGAGAAATTTCATTCCGACCTCGGAAATGCGACCAGTACTCCTTAAAGACCGAAAATTGCAGGTTATTTCTGAGGAAGGTCACTTTTTAGAAATTTAATTCTTAATCTTTTCCCTTATTTATTTTTGTTCTGACGTCTCCCATTTACTCACAATAGAATTGCGTAGGTTGAAACACAATTTGTAAATTTCACTTTTCTATAGGTTAATAAGAGTCAAAATGTGGAATACATACTATCAAAGTTTAAGTCTATCCTTAATCTCCAGGACTAGAGAACAATAAAGTTGCAAGCACTTTTACTTTTTCCGTAATAAGCGCTGAAAAATAGCCTTTCAAAAAGCTATATGCCTCGGAGGGTTAAGCTTTCCAAAGCTGTAATCCGGCAGAGCCGAATTCTTCAGAAGGAACATTTTGTCCAGGAGTTCAAAAATACTTTTTAATTTCGGACTTTGAAATCTCATGGTTGCCTAACTCTGAGAGATGCAAGACCAAATGGTCACAATTGTGATTTTTTATGGCCAAATTAATCTGGTTCAAAATTGTAATTAAATGTTTTCAAGTGAACTGTACCCCCTTTAATCGATCCAAGTGTCGTAAATGACAGGAAAATTGTTACAAAGCGATTCGTTTAAACTCATCCCGATGACTTGAGTCAATGAATTGGAAATGAGGTGTTCTTTCCTAAAGTGATCATTTATTTGTCTTGAGGTTTTCGAACTTCGTTTTTTTAATAACAGCCCCCCATTCGAACATCTTTGAAATCCTGCTACATGCAGCATGTAACATGCTGTATAATCCGCCGACCGTGATCAAATTTCAAAATAATAATCAGGGAAACCCTGCGGATTTTATTATCTATCCGCCAATATGTGTTCTTATGGATTCCCAAATACAACTAAGCCGTGGTTTTGCTGGTGTTCCTATACAAAAACCAGTTCGAGAAACTTTAAATTCAGAATGCGCTGGAATTCGTTTGTTTTACTGAGATGTGGGCTGGGAGAACTAGACAAGATAGCGATAAATGTTTTTTTGGATGTGAAACCTCCCAAAATGAAAGTGTTTTGGCTTCCTTGGTCGATCACGTGACTGGAAATCAGTGATACAATTTGACAGGATTACCGATATAACTGTTGTTGCGCATTAACTGAAGTCAAGAAAAATAAATATATTTAAAACAACCACGAGGTTCCGTAATAAATACCAATTATAAAAATTACTCAAACCCGCATATGCTCAAAAACTATATAGTTTCTTAGATCCAAAATTGCAAAATATTGAAAAAACTGCGTTTTCTGTAGTTTTTGCCCTGCTGATAAACTGAAGCGAGCGATTATTATAAAATATATTGTGATTACAAAAATAAAAATTTAAAGGAAGAAGTAAGATATTCTAAACAAGGGCGATTTCAGGCTTGTTTGGGTTGTTTTTCTCCAGATAATTTGCAAGCCATTCACATGGATCTGCAGGTTTTTCCTTCGATAATTTTGATAATGCCTCGTTGAGCGTAGGGGTTACATTTTGCTCGAGATACTCGCGGGTTAAATTTCCGGTTTTAATTGGTTCAGTTATCATTTCTGGGAAGAAAAAGCTTATTTCGCGGTTTGAAGCAGCTAGGGAATCAGATCCATGAACTGAATTTCGGGTTTGATCTACGAAAAGTTTAAAATATAATTTCTTCATTTTATTTTACGTTTTTTGTTACAGTAGGATCCGTTTAGTAGGACGCAGGATGTACCAGGTATGATGCAGCGTGTTTATTGGTGCGAAAAGCTTCTTTTTTGTAAATGGCAACTGTCAAAAATGAAGTTTTTCGATAACGTTTTCGAAAGATTTATGTATTAATTATTCAAAGCAAACTATATATAACAAATCATGATCTTACAGCCCAGCCCTTTTAGTAGAAAGCAGCATAAAATATAAATTCTACAACGAAGAGTACTAATGTTACATATTACTAGTATATGTATCACACCAAGGCATCTTTTTATGGTACAGTAAAGTAGTTTTTGTTGGTTTTTATATTTTTATGCTGCGTCCTACTAATAGTTTGTACTGTTAGAGTATGGAATTTTATATATATTTTGTCATGAATAATTATGTGTCAAAAACGTCATTCAAATAGCTTTATTTTTTAAAAATGAAGTTTTTCGCTCCAATAAACACCCTTATTTTTTATGTTTAAACGCCCTGTTAACACTTTTTTGATAAGATCGTTTGTTAAGGGGGTTCCCAACAGCATAAAACACCTCAAAATTAATTTGAATTTAAAATGTCGTAAAATTCTTTTTTGACATTTTATCAAATAAACTCATAATTACCAATTCCAGGGTGTAAATTTGGTCGCCGTAGGATAACTACTAGTATGAATCGTTTAATCAATAATTTTTCCACCTGCACTTTTCGCTAAATCGAACACTTATCAGGGTTCGCGGTGATTCTATGTGATATTCCTCTTTGTTTCGAACAAACAAATTATTTGTTGTTCTCACAAAGAATCAGAATTGTTTGTTGATTAAATAATTGACAAAAAACGAAACTTATTTACTTTTTTAACAACCAAAAAATCAACCTAAAGATGACCCAAATTTTTCAAAATTTTGACCATTTTTTTTATTAATTTTAAAGTTACGCGCTTCTAGAATGAAAGTGAGACTCATTTTTAAAACTTTTGCTTCTACTTAAGTGCTTCTATTTGCTTCTAAAATTTTGCTTCTACTTAAGTGCTTCTACTAAATACAACCAGTTAAAAAAAAAATGAAAACTTCAAGGCTGTGAAAATTTATGGCGACACTTGTCAAAATCTAAGTTTTTGAGAAAATTCTAGAGTTCGAACAATAAAAATTTCGGCCTTAAAGTAGTTGACTACTGCAGTTTTACATAATCTCAAGAATTTTCAATTTTTTAAAGGCGCTGAAAATTTTTTAAGATTTGAAATTACCGGTTTTAAATTCGGTTTACTGGTGAATTGGCATTTAGTAAAACTTTCAAAATCATATGACTTGCAGCCGAGGTTTCGGTCATTCCAGCCTTACTAGATAAGTTATCTAAGATAACAGTTTGTAGCTCTCATCGTTTTTCTATAAAAGGCCTTCAAAAACACCTTTCATACCGTTGGGAACCCCCTTAATGATGCAACTTATTCCGTATCTATAAACTTTTTCCTTTTCCAAAAAGTGCTCTTACAGTATCTGGAAAGCTCTCTCGTGCTTCCTGTGGGCTCGTTGGTCCCATGACTTTTCGCCATTCAGCGATTGAATTTTCTTTAGCTAGAACTAAGGCCACGACTGGACCAGATGACATGAATGATACCAAATTGGTGAAAAACATTTTTCCATAATGCTCAGTATAAAAATCGCTTACTAAAGTAATTTTGTCATTTAAGTATGATCGAAAATTGACCATAATTCGAAAAAAAAATCGAAGGTTGATCTAAATTTTTATAGAAATTTGGTTAATTTTTTTTAAAATTATGGTGCTTTCAATTTTTTTTAAATTAAGCCATTTTCAAAAGTTTTTTTCTGAAATCAGAGAACATTACCTTGCTCTGGAGATAAAATAACTCGTCTTTGAGATAAAATTGAAAAACCGCTATTCCTGATGAGTCTGATAATTTCTTGTGTATTCTCATTTGCGTCTGGTTTGATTAATGCTAAAGTTCGTTCTAAGTTTACCAAGCCCGACATCACCCTTTATTTCTGAAATGATACAAAAATTAGATAAGTCAAAAAATGGGGACTAACGCTTTAAAATGGACACGCTATATCGAAGATATACTGGTCCCGTAGAACTTTGACGTCAGAGACGTGTTTTGATTGGTCAATATACAAGAGTCAATGTGTTTTGACGTCAAAGTTCTACGAGACCAGTAAGTATAATATTCGATATACAAACTATGAAAATAATTTGAATAATATTGTAAAAAAACGTTTACTTTTAGAGTCTGAAATACAATTCTAGTCAAAAACGCTAGACGAAAGGTTTCGAAAATGCGTCTGGAATTTAAATTCTTGAAACCCGCTTATTTTTTTCAATAAATTAAGCGGGTTTCAAAATTTTTACGGCATTTTTGAAAACGTTTCGTTTATAACGTTGTTTGGCTAGAATTGTATGGCACACCCTCAACTGAACCCTACTTTAAACTATGTTAAACTACAAGATTATAAAAATAATATTTTTTACTGAAAAATAAATATCTGGGCAATATGATAAACAGACTGAACTTTTTCAAAGTTTGGATAAATAGGTAAAATAGTAATAGCTTGTGTAACGTGTTACATCTTGACAGAAATTATTAATAATCATGATCTCCTCTTCATATAACGATAAGGATATTAAAAGTAGCAATCCCGTGATTGTAAGCACATATGATCTCGTGATCGCTAGCATTAAAAATGGAAATAAAATTTTTGGAGGCATTCCGCTCAGGAAAAAATCGGTAATTTCGGACTTGAAATTTTCATAACTGATTCCATTTTCATTTAACTCTGTGCCCGTTAAAGTAATCCGTTTGACGAACGAGGCAATATCCTGATTTCGAGTTTTCCACTTTTCGATTATTTCATTTGATACAGTACGGTCACTCTTACGGAGTATAAGGGGGTTGTTGGCGTAGAAAAGTGCATGGTCCACGGCGCCCGTCTCATAAATTTCGACAACTTTTCGCAGATCTTCGGCACTAAACTGGGTGAAGAGACCAAATGTCGCGGGGTTATTTACCAGTGCCGGTTCATGTGGTTTAACCGGTTCTTTGTGAACGGGCATGTTAGTTTTCAAACCCATGATATAAGGGGTGAGTGGCAATTCTGGCAGCTCAGCGTTACCCTGGGGGTCGTCAAGGAGTTCGGAGGCATATCTATGGCTGGATTTTTTTTACAAAACTTAGGTCGCTTTTTTCAGGTAGGACCACTTAAGGGGTATCTGTTCTGAGAGAACCATACTAGATAGCGACAAACGGTTTTTTGCATCTGAATTTTATCCGAATTTGGAGCGCAGAATTTTTTTCTTTTTTTCCGGTGATTACCGGTAATTCGCGAAAAAACGGGTTTTTCGGTGATTTTAAGCAATTTCGATGACTGATTTCCGGTCACGTGATCAACCTAGGAAGCTTAAAAATTTTTCTATCGCATATTTTTTACCAAGGTTACATATGCAGAAAACCATTTGTCGCTATCTTGTCTAGTTCTCCCAGTCGAAATCATAAGTGGTCCTACCTAAAAACGATCTTAGTATGGTAGCGCGAACGCAATAATACATTTTTTTAAATATGAATTTAGTTTCATTAATAATAAGTTGTGTTTTCACGGGCATACTACAGAAAAAACCATACAAACTTGTCACTAGTATCATTGGAACCACTAAAAGGACGGCTATTAACTGAATGCAGTTTTACTTCTAAAATAATGTAAATTGACCGCTAAACCGATTTGAAAACTGATTATTTGAAAAAATGGTTTTGAAGTCGTTTAATTCACGTTATTTGGGAAGTTAAAACTGCATGCAGAAAAATGACCAGATTTCAGTGGTTCTAATAATACTGGTTTTTGTTTCGTGTTTTTTCTGTACTTTATTTTTTTATTTCAAAATTCAGAAATTTTTAAAAATACTATATAAATATGTGATTCGAATGGCGGTGTCAAAAAATCATCCAATCAGCGCGAACCCACGCTTTACGTATAAGGGGAATTTTTCTGTCTCTATATTTAAAATTCCATTCACTTTATTAGTTAAGTGTAGTATTTATTTGTTCCCCAAGATAAAATTCGGATGTAAAAAACCAGACCTTGGAAATTGTCGAAAGAGTTTGTCGATTAAAATCACATCACGCCCCTTTAAAATTTTGGGGTCTGTTTGCCGATAAGACAAAATATGTTTTTGATAATCATGTAAGAGCGTCAAATAAGGAGCATTATCACATCGATACGAAATTGTCCGAAACGCGGCTTGCGCCTGTATACAAAACATCTCATGCTGAGTTAAAACCGGCACATTACGCGGCTCTAAATGATCGGTGATTTTTCGGTTAGTGACAAATTCCTTTATCACGAAAAAAGAGATGGCGACGGGTATTGTCCCAAGAATAAACGGCAGCCAATTAAACCGCTCTTTTCGTAAAGATGCAAAATTTTTGAATTGATGGGACATGAACCCTCTTAAGGGGGTTGTGGGTGCTAAAATTTTGGAAAAATCCAAGCAATTTAAACTGGCTTCATTACAGTCCTTGCTCTCTAACTGGTACGATCCTAACTGGTACAAGTTTTTAAGGTATTTTTCGAACTTCTACTTAAGAGGGTACTCAACGGTTTTTGAGATTTTAGATCGGGGCTCAGAAGGAACAAAACAAGTTATCGAAATTCTGAACACCCTAAAAGAAGATATATCCTTTTGCTCCGACCAAAAGTAGAAAAATTTTTTTTGAGCACCACAGCACCAATGGGAGTAGAGTTCTTAGACACTGATTTTGACTTCAATGTCTTTTTTCTCGGAAACGGCGCCATTTGGAAATTGATGAAAGTTTGTAAAGAAAACACGGTTTCTACTACGTCGACAGTTATCGAAAATATTTTGCGAAAATTTCCGATCGACTTGTTCTAGAATTATGAAAAAACCGTAATTTTATGATATTTTAGAATTTGTAGCTCAATTTTCTCAAAAACGATTCGGTCGATTTTTTTTTAAATTAGGTATTATTCGGAAGAAACTTCTTCTCATTTCTAGTGGAATTTTTTTTTTGAACATCGCATCCTATTTTATAGAAAATTGCAGATTAGTTCAGCGGAAGTCAATTTTCATGATTTCTATAGAAAACGAGGAAGTCAATTTTTGGAGTTTCTAAATTTATTTTTCATCTGATTGTACGAAAGTACCCTCAAATTGAAGCTACTTGCAAAACTGAAGTAAAAAGGCGCTAGCTTCATTCACTAATTTTTAGAATTTTTCATTAAAATTGGGTTTATGTATTTTTTCTCAAAAATACTTAAAAAAATCTAAAAACTCGAAAATACTCGAAATTTTTTGTATGATAGAGAGCGAATGCATTTTGTGGCCTCCTGAGGCTATTTGGTGCAGTTATTATGTCCGCTAACCTGAATAAAAAACCGTGAGTACCCCTTAAATTTATGAAGACTCAAAATGCAGAATTACATAAAAAATCACCAAAAAGTACTTTTTTACATGTTTTCATAGAAATCCTCAAGTTATTATGGTTTTTTAATCATCAAAAAGAGAACTACTACATTCTGTAGTAGTATTTTTTTTAACAGTTTAGAATTGTAGATTAAAAATTACTATAAAACTGCTTCCTAATTTCCAAATTTACACCGACAACGCCCTTAGATGACGTAAGAATTGTGCCCAGATAACTCTAAATTCCTCTCGGGCCGCCTCCTGCCGCTGCTTTTCCTGGTACGCTTGCTGACGTTGATAATCTTCCCATGCTTTATGTGCTCGAGCTCGCCGATATTGTTGAGAATACTGAGATCGGAAATTTTGGTCTCTTTGGTAAGCTTGCTGCGAACTTTGAGAAGAATGGGTTTTTCCTTCAGCAATTAGGAGGAGGTATTTGTAGGCTTTACGAACTTTACGGAATTTTGCAGCGTCACCGGTCTCCTAATTATTTTTTAATTAATTAAAGTAGAATATCGAAAAAATTTCTGATTTAGAGTCCGATTCTATTTATTTTGATCTCGTGACCGGACATCAGCGATAGAAGTTGAAAATATCAGTTGCCAAAATTGTCCAAAAGTTTTTGTCAAAAAATTCGGACGATTCGACATTTGTCAATTTCGGCTCGTAATAAATGAGCGTTTATTATTGGTCTATATCATATGATATAGACTATATCGGGAAAAGCATATGGTGTTTATGATTAGTGGGTCAAATTACGTGGGTTTTATTTCAGACTTAAAAATAATATTTTTTTCACTTATCCAACCTTAATTAAATAAAACTGAAAATAAAAACCTAAACATCTTCCATATTAATTTACCTGGTTATCAGGATGATACAATTTCGCTTTTTCAAAATAAGCCGTCTTAATTTCCTCTTTTGTTGACTTTGGCGTAACCCCAAGAATATAGCACGCTTCGCTATGCGTGAGCAATCGCCTAGGAACAAATCTCCTTTTGCTAAGTTCACTTCTCCAACCAAAATTATGCTGCCAATTTACACCTGAACTGATTGATAGAACTCGTCGGGAAAAAAATTGTAGGTTTGCTGATTTAACGACTCTCCCCAAGACCATTCGATAGCCCGTCTAAAAATAAAGAAAAACGTAATACAATTTTTTAAGTGAAATCGGTGAAAAAGACATTTTAACCGCATCAAACAAAAACTTGATTAAAAGTGTATGCGAAAATTTAATCTTTAAATAAAAATATGATTAAAATAGAGCATTTCAGTGTTTTGTGATTATTAAATTATTTATAAAAATACGTTTTTTAAACCAAGAAAACATGTGATAAAATTTGTATTTCACTTGAATTTAAAACTACAGTTGACCCGATTTAGTAAGAGCCGCATATCGAAAATCCTGCCTATGCGTCGAATTTTATCAGGCGTCATAGCTTTGAGACAGTGACCAATGAAATCACTGGATTCTCGACAATCGTGTGATGTGATTGGACACTGTCTCTAAGTTATGACGCCTGATAAAATTCGACGCATAGGCAGGATTTTCGATATAAAAGTACTGTCCACCGAAAAGTACTTTTTCATATTGATATTTTGCGTCTGACTAAACGGGCTTTACTGTCACAAAAAATCAGTTATTATACCAGACATGATTAAAATATAAATTTTTGTTAGGATTTGTACGTTTTAACACGTATTTCCGACCAAAATTAATAAATAAAGGTTTCAAATTATTTTGTAGCACAAAATGTTAATCAAGCTTTTATTTTGGTTAACCATAAATATCTGCAAACATGTATTTTTTTGAGACACTCATTCAAAATTAACTACAGTGCCTGCTCGCTAAAGTTATCTTTTTCGCACAGTTGGGGATGATTTTTAGGACCCAGGCACTGTATTCATATATTTGTCTTTGTAACTGACGACTTCGTTTAACTTTCAGAATTGTTTATTAGAACACCATCGAAAAATATATAAATAGTCAGAAATAGGTTCGTGTCAGGGTTATATTGTTGAGATATATATTTCCTAACAAGGCAATACAGGTCTAAAATACCGTATTTTAAATACGCCCAATAAAAACGTTCGACTTTGCGGGAAACAATCTTTTTTTAACACAACAAAATACTCAAAATATTTTTTGTAATATAATTAATTAATATTAACCCCCAGGTGCACGCAATGTACAACCTCCTTACGTGCACGGAAGTGCGCCAGATCACAGTTCCCGAAAATATTTTGGATCCGTTCAAACATTCCTCGGACTGAAATATGATAAGCCTTCATAATTTAAAGTGCCTGTGAGTCAGATCACTACCGTGCACGTGGGAGTTAACTTTCGTCCATCTCTTCATCTGTCTCGTCCTCTTCCGAATTGTCATCGTCTGTCTCCTCGTCGTCACCCCAGTGGTTATACAAATGGTCTACTTTTTCGCTCATATTGTCTAGTAGACACGGGTCGAATGGGAAATAAAAATCTATCGGGTTCACTTCTTGACCACGGCCGCGGCTCAACAATTGCCGTTGACTTGTCTGGAAAAATATAAATTATGTTCAGGTAGAAAGATTTTTCGGAATAAAAAATTAAATTTAAAATTATTTTATTTTAAGTTTTCCATTATTCTAGAAAAACAATGAAAAAATCGGGACTTACATTTCAGGAGGATAATAATGCACTAATGTATCATACATTAATAATGTAACATTATGTATGTCTATTTTTCCAATCATTCAATGCAAAAAAGTAGAAATAACTATTAAGGGCCTCGGTGCATTTTGACAAATACGGATATGGGCTCTTGATGAAAAACTTTATACTGGGTTAAAATATTCTTCTCAATATATCATTAAGGGTATGGTCCATACCGTATGGTCCATACCGTATGGACCATACGGTATGGTCCATACCGTATGGTGGTTCCTACATTTTCTGCAGTTATTTCATCACAAAAATGCACCAAATCATTTGTTTATGTTTTGCACGCATAATACAACCCAAATGACAAAAAAAAAATTCCGAAAATTTTGCGTTTTTTCAATTTTTTTCTCAAAATTATGTTCAAAAATAACGTTTGTGTCAATTTGACCACTAAAACTTCATAGTATCGGGTTGACGTAAGCCAACTTTCTCTTCAGTGGTTTCGCAGTTTTTTTTTGAGCCTACTTTCGAAAAAATCGAAGCACATTTTTTTCGGAAATTTTTTCACGTAACCTTGAAAATTTCATATTTTGAGTTTGGGGTCGAAATTGCAAAAAAACGCCACTGTAAAGTTGCTATTTGTTTTGAACTAGCTTTTGCAGAATTTTGAAGCTAACTTGCAATTAACTGGGGGAGATAGATTTTTCGAGCGTATTGTCCAAAAAAACGATGTTTATTGCGATTTCTGTTTTAGGAAAATATAGCATTATCGACCAAAACGCCTTGTAAAAGGTTTGAATAATTAACAGGTTGTATCAAAATTTAGCGTTTTTCATAATAATCAACCTGGGAGGAATGTAGATTTTCCGTTTGAGCGTTATGTTCTTGTTTGCGTTATGTGGTACGGGGTGTAAGCATAAAAAAAATTGCACATTTCTGACGCAAGTTGAAGGCAGTTCTAGCACAACTGGCTAATCTGAATATATCCTCAGGCCCTGATTAGCAGAAGGTGGAAACAAAAAAATCGATTCCTTAATAAGATCTTTTAAAATTAATTTTGGAAAAAACAAAAAGTAATTAACTTTGTATGAAAAAAAGTTGTAATTCTATTTGAGTGATTATTGCTGACAAGGGGGGTTGCATTAAAAAAAGCTACCTCACGCTTCATTTTTTCCTAAACTAGGCTTTGGCAAAATTGAAAATAAAGACATGAACACTCCATTAAAAGGGCGACGTCAACGTATCTCAAATAGTAACGACCACTAAGAGTTACATTTGATGTCAAAAAGTGATAATTAATTTTTTGCAAGAGAATTTCTGTGCCAAAATATATCTGTCATAACTTTTGTCATCAAAAGTAACAATTAGTTCAACAGGTCGTGAACATACGAGAAAATGGACGTTTCTTTTTCAGTTATACCCACTTTTTTGCATTGAATAAGTCGAAAAACTAAACGAAGAACTTCTGGTCTAACCTGTACACTAAACCGGTAATAACGGGTTTTCAGTGAGAAGTGCTTTAAAGGTAACTTTTAGGCCTGCAAATCGCACCAAATTGCTTTGGAACGTTTGGAAAACCAAAAAAGTAAGGCCTTAATTTCGACCAAAAGAGTCTAAAAGTTTCTGCATTATTTCCAAAAATACTCACCTACGGGTTTAATAAAACATTTGTTTGAAATACTGTCAAATGTGTCTATAAGGACAGGCGAATTTTTGTCGTTTAGTCTATGTGAAAACGTATAGTTTTGTCCGTATAAAAAAATCTTAGAATTGCTGTCGTTTTGTCCATATATACGCAGTCCATATAAACACATTTGACAGTAATAATCTATTATTGGTTTTAGTGTCTGTTTGGCAAAATACAAACCAACTCGTTGGGAGTCAATAACAACAAGAAGGTTTTTCGGAAAAAAATCAAAGTTTCCGCAGAATTTTTTCAGTTAAAATGTATAACCAGACCAGCCAAAAAATAATTTTAACTGAAAAAATTCAAACTTGAATTCCAGTTGGAAACTCAGATTTTCCTTGACAAAAACAGTTTATTTAACCCCGACGAGTTCGTTTGTGTTCTGAAACACATACACCAAAAATATTACATGAACTAGAAATTTTTTTTTCTGAAATATTCCTAAAATAGGTATGAAAAATAGTTTA
>SCLH01000932.1:306016-317192 GCA_004367855.1 Oikopleura vanhoeffeni | reverse complement strand
AAAAAAATTCATCCGGCGCTTAAATGAGCAAAAAACTGTTTTTTGGCCTTATTTTGAGTGCCTCGGGGAAAATACTACTCCTCCCTGGATTTTGACGGCAGAAACCTAAAACTGGTATGTATACGATATAAGGATACGCGCAAAGCCCCGAGGTCCACAATTTGCATTTTTGGATCTCGTCTTTTTGGAAACCGCGATTCAAATTCTCAGAAATTTCGAAAATTTGAAAAAAATCACACTGAATATGTTCAAATCGCGATAAAAATACTTTTTTTATGACAAATGAAAATAAAAAGACATCTGATCAACTTATTTTTGTCCATATTTTCAGAAAAAAACATTTTGAAACTAATCTGGAAAATTTCATGTCCGAGTCTTTAAATGCGACCAGTACTCCCTTAAGCTCGTGGAAAATTCGGACAATAAAAATTTAAGTGTTCTTTATAACTTCTTAGTCAAATAAATTTTGTCTCAGGCTGTCTTTTCTTGTAAACCGGAAAAAAGCTGTTTTTATCCAAAGTAACTTTTAAAATTTCATGGTTTCATTTTCAAGGCTTGTTATCCGAAATTTCAATCGATAAGATCGGAACAGCCATTCAGCAATTTAGCTCAAAATAACGAACAAAATGGCATGAGATTACAGTGCTTTTAAAAGGACGTTTCTTTTAATTTAAAAAGTAGTGTCATACAAAAAGTACTTCACTTTACTATAAAATGATGCCTTGGTTCAATTCCTATCTAAAACTATGTATACGCACCGGAAGGAACTTTAATGGCAAGGTAATGTTTGTTTCGTAGGATACTACGTTTTATATTAATACGGACGCGCCCTTGTAGTAGCAATTCACTGTAACTTGGAAGCCAAAATTTGAATTTTTCAAGGTTAATTTTAAACTGTTTCTAAACGAGTATAATTCAGAAAATTCCCATTCAAATTACACATTTTAATACAAAAATTAGACCGGGAGTACCTGACGGGGTACTGTGATTTTTTTTTTAAATTTTGATCAGCCTAATTCCGCCAAAAAAATCACAATGATGGTAGTGGATAGATCTAAAAGATGCAACAAATTGGGTCAGATTGAAATCCCGGAAATTAAATGTTAGCAGCTGTTTGCCCTGATTGGCGCGCAAGATAGGTTTCGCGCTATCCATTTCATATAGTAAATAAATAAGATCATAATATCGCAATGTCTCAATTTACATTTTGCAATGAGATTAGTTCATAGTAATGAGGTACCAAAAACAAAATCGATTTATGTATTAATACCCAAGTAAAATGAATTTGAATGAATAAATATGAAAAAACGAAAAAAGTGAATGAATAAAAAATCTATTTTTATTTAAAAAAATTGTTAATTTTGCATCAATATTCCTGAAATTTTGGGACACACAATGATTTCAAATATCTAGCTGGTGAAAACATTCAAATAGAGGAAAAAATATTTTTTTTCAAGTTCAAAAACTCAAGTCAATTTCTGAGATCGACAAGGGTATCTCAACAAAGTTGTTATATTGTTAAAAGTAAAAAATATAGAGAAGATTTGAGCGCCACATGATAGAGCATATTCTATAGTGAAAACCCTAACGAATTCAAATAACGTGAATCGGATGAAATTAACTATATAATCTTAATTTAACCCGCTAATTACTTTATAATTACTTTGAGATTATTTTTATGAAGTAGCTGCAAGTTAGCCGCGATATTAAAAAACAGGGCAAAAGTGTACTCTACTGCCTCGCCGCAAGTTTGCCGCGAGTTCAATAAAAAAACAGTGCAAATGGGTCCGTCCCGCTCGCCAGAGTCGAGCTGGTAATATATTACCAAAATGAGTATGAGGGTTAAAGGGGTGGTAATGGCAAATTTTGACATTTGCGAGGCTTCGTACGGCCAAACTGATCGAGATGGAACATTCTGAAAAATATGTTTGAAAGATCTATCCTTGATCTCGCGCTCGCGATTCCATTCAAAATTTTAGTACCAATTTCATCAACCATCTGGTTGACCGCGGTTAAACACGTGAAAATCTCTGAAATTATCTGAATTTTAGTGTTTAGGAGTTGTTTTTTTCGTTTTTGCCCCATAAGCCAGGAATTGCTTCGAATGTGACGAAATTTCACGAAAAAGGGTGTTTTTCCGACGTTTTGATACAAGGCTTTTTCAGTGGGAATGATATAAATGTCATTTTTGTAATATAAGAAGCTCACTGAGTCTAGAATATGGTTTAGGAATTACTTTTTCAAATTTCGGCCGTGAATCGACAAAAAAGTGCGCGAAATCCAAAATTTTGAACTTAAAAGGGAAAATTTATAAATATAAATGCCACCAAAAGATTTCTTTGGTATGATTTCCTGGAAACTATATTAGCAACTATGGTCCGATTATGAACAAAAGGGATTCTAGAAAAGATTTAAAGTTTTTATGTTTTAATCTCTAGCACCGTTTGTGTTCAAAATCACGTCATAGTTGCTGATATCGTTTCCATAAAACCATACCCAAGGAATCTTTTGGTGGAATTTATATTTTATAATTTTCACTTTTAAGTTCAAAATTTTGGATTTCGCGCACTTTTTTGTGGATTCAGAGCCAATCAGGTCGACATTCGAAAAAGTAATTCCTAAACCATATTCTAGGCTCAGTGAGTTTCTTATATTTCAAAAATGACATTTATATCATTTCCACTGGAAAAGCCTTGTATCAAAACGTTGGAAAACACCCTTTTTCGTGAAATTTCGTCACATTCGAAGCAATTCTTGTCTTCTAGGGCAAAAATCGAAAAAAACAACTCCTAAACACTAAAATTCAGAGATTTTCACGAAACCTTAAAAATTTCCCATTTTAGCTCTAGGATCCTTGTTTATTTGAAAAAAAAAGCTGGGAGACACGTGTTTAACCGCGGTTAACCAGATGGTTGATTAAATTGGTACTAAAATTTTAAATGAAATCGCAAGATCCAGGATAGATCTTTCGAATCTATTTTTTAGAATGTTTCATCTCGATCAGTTTGGCCGTACGAACCCTTGCAAATGTCAAAATTTGCCAGTACCACCCCCTTAAAAATAAGGGATAAAAGTTTCATAAGCACCTTGAATCGCCGAAAAAATAGATCGGAAATTATTAATTCCAAATTAATAAATCTTCCATGACTAAATGAACAAATTACCCACAAAAATTTCACACTAAGTGGGCTTAAAATTAGCTCTAGTTTGCCCACATTTATTTTCGACAAAACATCAAAAAACTCAAGATAGCATACTTTGCTTTTCTGAACCCACAGAAAGTATTGTTAGCTTGAAATTAAATATAGAAACTTTAATAAAGGGGCTATTGTCCCCAAAATAAAAGCGTCTTAAAAATGATACCTAACTAAATGGGCCAAAAAAGATCGGTCATGGTCTCACGTCTCTGTGATGGATGGTTTTTTCACTAGAGGGCGCCAAAGTCGGAAACGGAGGAAATTTTAGTCTTAGACTACGCTCAATCTCATTTTTTCGCCGAATTAGTCGTGACAATTTTTTTTACCAAAAATATTTCCTGGGCTATAATCTTCCGTTCTGTATTTGCGTAAATAAGCCCTTTAATAGACCAGGAAATGATTGTTATGTCAGTTTTTTTATCTGATAGAATTGTTACGAAATAATCGGTATCTTCTAGTTTATATTATACACAGAGTTTAACGATAAGTTATTTATCTGGTCCTTCGGACCGTAAATAATATTCATAATTTTTTTATTAGGAAAATACCACTGTTTTCAATGGTAAACTTTTGTTTCGTTTTTGTCACGTTCGTATTTCACATGAGGACATTTCCTCCCGAAGTACATCTGATTATACGGTATAATTTGAACCTAAAGGGTCCCCGTCCTCTCTTTCGAAACATACACAGTGCGGTATATCTAGGCACGGTGCGCAAAAATTGAGCTTCCCGGTGCGCACCCTAGGTATATAGAATATATTACCTGTTCGGAGTCCGGACACATGAACGCTTTTTCTGAGCTTTTTAACTTTGAAACCATGTACAAAGACGGAGGTTTTGTTTATATAAATGAACTACTATCTTAAATTCCGAATAGTTACAACTATTAAGAATTTAATCAAGAAAACTCAGAGCAGGAAAGGTTATTTTGATCATATATCAAAAACGAAAAAAATTAACAATTTAATCGCGCTCAACGTTAAAACAATGTCATTTGGCCGGAAAAAACCAACGCAAATGGGCCTTCTTGGTGCCTAATGGTACGAAAATACCAATTGCCCCCTCTAAAAAATAATTATCAAGAAACCACAAGGATAAATTACTGTTGGTTTAGGCCAAGTGTACATAATTTGAAATCTCTTTTTGTCCGCTTAGGTAGTTTTTTTTTAGTACAACCCACCCTTCTCATGATGATTTACGGGAACCTAGCTTGATATCGAGAAAATGGTTTTTTGCATTCAACTGCCAACTAAAAAAGCCTCAATAGAGAAATTTTATCAAGTTGATTTGACATCCGGTTCACCGGATATAAACCGGAAAGTAATTTTTGGTAGGTTCGAATCTCGGTGGGCCCCAATTTTTTTTTCTTCAAATCAGCCGGAAAGCTTAATTTTACATTTGTTCGTTCTTATATCACGATTATCTACACCATTAACTGCTTGAACTATAATTTTGATGAATTCCCAGAGAAAAAAAACGAGATTCGATTTTTCTCAAAATTTATACCGAACATGCTTATAATAATAGATCTCCGGTTACCGGTGGTCTGAAAAAAAAGAAAAATTTCTCCATTGACTTTTTTAGTTGGCAGTTGAAGGCAAAAACCCGTTTCTCGATATCAGCTATGGTTTTCCCGTAATCATCATGAGAAGGGTGGGTGTACTAAAAAATAGGTGCGACAGATTTCATTTTCACCACAGACGAACCGTATGAGCTATCACAAACGGTTTTTTGCATTCATCTGGAACTAAAAAAGCTCAGGGCAAATTTTTTATTTATTTTTTTTCAAAATTCGAAGATTTTCAAATGACCCAATATGGGTATCATACGAAACTAGAAGAAATTCTAAGACTAATGGCTGAAAAATAAAATTCAAAATTAAGTTTTCTTAAGGGGGTTCTATAGGCAAGCCCATATCTTTGTACTGAAAATATGTTTACTGGATTTTAGAATTTTGATTCTCCACGTAGATTGTTTAATTATATAAAGAAATAAAAATTTAACATTCTGGAATTTTTTTCATAAATTTGAAACAAGCTTATTTTGAGTATTAAGGTTCTATAGCCTAAAGACTATAGGCAAGTCGTATCTTTTGAACTAAAAGAGCTAGAGTCTGATTTTATGATTTTTGAACTTCAACGTGGCTTTTTTAGTCATATAAACTCAAAAAAATTTCGGAAAAATATTAAAATTTTTTCTGAGTGTCGGAAATATTTTTTTTTCTGCTCTAGCGCTCGAACGGTTACTATTTGGTCATAGTTTATAATACCGTTTCCAAAAACATTCAACTTACGAATCGTTTGGTCTTAAAAAAAAAACTGATTGACGAAATGGATGTCAAAAAATAAATTTTCAAATCGTACTCCTGGGAGTAAAAAATGAAATCGTTACATCAGGCATAAACAGTTTTGTTAACAATATTAGGAAAAACTTTTAGTGCATAGAAAAATAGTTTGCCATGATAGCATGAAAAAAAATCCAACTTTCCGTGGCCCAAAATAGCAAAAAACAGTCCTTTCGCCAGCTTTGATACCTTTTTAGTGAGAAAATTAAAAAAAAAAGGAATAACGTTTTTTCCGCCTTTAAATTTCGCAGATAATGTCAAATTTTTGAAACATTTCCTAAATAGGACGAAAAAAAATACAGCTTTTTCAAGAAATTTTTGCTCCTGGTTAACCTCATTTACCGGTTGGTTCAACATGCTATCTTAAAAATATGATTCAAAAAGTCTTCCAGGGATTAGGAACTAACTTATCAGAATTTTATTCCATTCCTATCTATGCCGAGGCGCTTTTTTTTTAGGTGGCTCCACCTGATTTCGACTGGAGAACTAGACAGATAGCGACAAATAGTTTTTTTCTGCACGTGAAAACCTTTGAAAAAAATATTGCGGTAGAAAATTTTTTTGGCGTTCCTAGGTTGACACGTGACGGTAAAAATCAGGGTCATCGAAATTGCTCAAATTACCGAAAAAACGGGTTTTTGCAAATTACGGTGAAACCGGTACTCATCGGAGAAACAGAAAAAAATCCCTGCGTTTCCAAATTCGTTTAAGATAAAAGATGCAAAAAACCGTTGTCGCTATCTAGTCTAGTTCTCTCCAGAACAGATACCCCTTAAGTGGAGCGACCTAAAAAAAAAAGCGGACCCAAGAAATAAGCAATTCAAAAAGTCCATTTTGCCTATTAGAACCCCCCTTACGTATAAAATTTCCTTCTTATTGTCCTGTAACTTTCAAAGTAAAATCCGTTGACAGTGATTTTTGTTGCATGAGTTCACTTTGATGTTCAATCTTAGAAAATAAGACATACAAAAATTGCTTAATTTTCGAAAGAAAATTCTGAAATGTTCTTAGATGATAAAGATCACGACCTTATATTTCGGCTATGCAGACATGGTAGAATTGCTAATTTTTATCTCATTCTCAATTTTGTTACGCTTTCATTCCAAAAGAAAAATCGATGTAAAAAATTTCCTATTTACGTTCTAAAATGACTCGTCATTTTCAAGCTTATTTTGGCCCAGGGATTACGTGTTTTATGAGGAAAGAACACCGGAATACATACATTCTCACTGTGTGAAATTAACTGCTGTTTATTTAAAGAATATGAATTTGTTGAAAACTATTAAAAAAGAAATCTATAATCTTCCAATAAAATATTTTATTCTGTAATTTTTCAGGAAGCAAAAACTTGACTGCGCGATAAAAACCATAACGTACAAAAGATAGCCAAATACTGAGCGGCATAAAAGTCACGAGCTCCCATTTAAGAAAATGTGCTTTTTTCCGGGCGAAAAAATTTGCTTACTTGTGCCTCCAAATGGAAATTGAACTAGCGCTCAAGGGTTACCAAAACAGCCAATTTGAGGACTTTCATCAGAATGATTTAGGAAATTAAAGGGAAAAAAAATAAATATCTGAGCGCATAACTTTTTTTAACTAACAATTGGGAGGTATGCCTCACAAAAAACTGCAGAAAAATTATGTTAATACACGCTTACAATGAAATTGAAACAGGTAAAAGTCGAAAAATGACGTTTTTGGACCCGTAAAAATACCGTGTACGATTCATACAAAAAATTTTTTGTCACTTTTTCGAAAAATTAGACAATATCTCCTGGGTCTTAGAACATGAAAGACTCAAGGCAACTTTTATTCAGCTCAGAAACAAAACGTTTGAAAATCACTTAATGGCGTGGGGTTACTCCCTTTACGGGTATCCCGTCCCCTACATTATTTTGCAGTATTATGTCATGAAAATGCACCAAATACAAGTCGTTTATTTACAAATTTTTGATTTTTTTCTGAGTATTTTTTCAAAATTAAGTGGAAAAATAACGTTGGTTCATTTGCACCCCCAAAAACATTTCAAAATTTCGGCTTGGACGTAAGCCACTTTCTCTTAGTGTTTCCGGGAGAGATTTTTCACGTGACCTTGACACAAAATTCATATGTGAAGTTTGGGCGTTCGAAATAAAAAAAACGGCTCACAGAAGTTTAATTTTTCTGAAGCTCCTTTTGCGACAAATTTGAAGTGAATTTTGAAAATCTAAACCCTCCGAGAGATAAATTCCGATTGGAACATCTCAACAAACGATGTCGTATCAATATTCTAAACAAAAATAAAGCTACTTATCGAAAAAAACGTCACACAGGAGAGTTTTGTATACTAATTATAAGCAAGTTATGTTAAACATTGAGGTTATTTCAAATAGAACCTCAGTAGAAGATAGAATTCCGTTTTTAGCTAGGTTCTCCCTTTTGGCTAAATGTGTCTGGGGAGTGTATCATGCCAAAAGAAGGTTTGACAACATGTTTTACGGCCAAGATTGAAGGCTCGTTCTACAAAACTGGCTATCTGAATAATATCTTGGAAGCCGGTTGTTTCGCCCAATATTTTATCGTGAGAATATGTCAAATTAGGGACCGGGATGCCCTTTAAGATTTTATAGTGAAAAAGGTGGTAAAACAAGCTCAAATCTGTCGCACCCACATATGTATAAAACATGTATAAAAAAAACACATACTGTATAAAAAAAACTACCTTAGACCCTCGGAAGTCCATAGGTTCGAATCTCAGTCAGCTCTTTTTATTTCTTTCGAAATATATGCTTTCTTGATAAAAATCGGTTGATAGGTGGAAATTGACTCACATAAACGTGCAAAAAACAACATTTTAAATTAATTTATTTATGAAAAAAAAATATTTTTCGAAAATTCTCCTCATTTGCCCATGAAAAACAAGGGTTTTAGTCGCCACAAATTTACTTGGCTACACATAGCAAAAATCCGTTTGTTGATATCTGGATATGTTAAAAAAAAACTACCTGAGTTTTAAAATTAATTTGTTTCCTGACAAACATGTTTTCTACCGTAACGTCGCCTAAATGTTTTTCCCGCACCACGCTTTTGAACCCGAGCCTGTGATTGGCTGGTGATAAATAAACAATATGGTGTGGAGGCGGCAAAATTAGCCTGTCTGCGGAAAAGCCACATTGGCAGCCGTATACACGGGACATCAGTTAATATGACCCTAATTTAAACCCATTTAACATATAATTAAATACAAAACTAATTATTAAAAATCAATTATGTTATAATCAGAAATTTTATTTCAGAATTTTCTTTCGTTATTTGAGACCCCTTAAAAAATTTAAAAGAAAAAACTGTAATTTGACCCCTTTAGAGGTTTCATATGGCAAAATTTTGATTGCTAAACGGTTTCCCTTGAAAAACTATCCAAGTAGGTATATTTAGAGGTCAACATGTATTCTGCCTGAAAAGATGAACAAACTTTTATTGGACTCCCTGAGAGGTCTCAAATTACAAAAAAAATTTGCCAAAAAGTTTCGACACAAAAATTTGAACCAGATGCCGAAATATTGAATTTAAGCTATGCGTAGTTTTCTCAGAATCGACATTTTAAATTTTTACCCGTTGATTTCCGGTATTACCGGACTTCCGGTAAAAAATCAAAACAATTTGGTCATAGAGTTTTTTCTTGGCTGTTGGATGCATAAATCCGTTTGGAAATATCTTGCTTCTCTAAAAAACGCATAACTAAGCCGAAACTCCTTGCCCTATTGACTTGCGATATAAATTATATAATTACCTCGAGAATCAGTTTGTTAAGTTTTCTATGATCAAGTTCTTTGTCTGCTAACTGCTCAATCATTGTGTTGTATCCTTCCATGATACCTTTGTCAAATTCTCGAATTATAGAATGTATTTTACCTCCAAAGGTTACAACTTTCATGCCGGTATCGGCCATCTAAAATTGAATTTTATTTATTATGTGTTAAAAATAGTTGATACTACATAAAATCAACTATACTGTATAGTCTATACAAATAATAGGCGGCGTTCTCTTTAGCATGGATTTTTTTGATAAAATTTTATAAAAAAGTAGAACTTTTCTTTTACAATGCAGTTGAAGTCAACTAGCTTTTAAAAAGGGAGGTCTTTCTTTCGTAGGTTATCAGACCAACAAATTGACAACTTTTTGAGTCAAGAAAATTCATAATTTTAAGGGGGTGGGTGTCGCTTTTTGGTACCTTTCATCACGGGTAGGACAGGACACCCGCTACCTCAAGATCAAATTTAGGGCAGTTGTAAAAAATCTGAGGATACTCGTTTGTAGATATAGCCTTCGTCTAACGATTACACATCTCAAAGTCAACCTTTTTACATCACACCCAGTGGTGAGTCTATTTAGAGCACTAAACGGTTTTTTTTAAATCTATCCTCTTTTTGACCCACATACAAGCGTCTCAAAATTACACAGTAGATTAATAAAAGACAAAATAGTGGTCGGAAGGATTTTTCCAAATTTTGACATTTTCTTTTCTAGAATCTCACTTGAACGCCGATTTTCCAGTTTTTCGACTTCAAACTCTATCTTCTTTTAGACGAATGTTTAAAGCAGTCCTTTTGACTGAGGTAGATAAAATATAATGCGGTCAATGTGGTCGGAAGGAATTTTATTCTATATTTTATAATTCTAGAAATTAGACTTGGAGGAGTAAACCTGTAGAAAAAGTTAAGAGTCTGATCGAACAAAAGTACCACAAATTGAAGCTGAGATTTCACTGATCAAAAAGTTGGCTTACAGCTGATCAATTTTCAACCAATCAACGTCAAATTCGATAATTAGGTTTAACATTTTAGCTTAAAATATTAAAATTTTTAGAATTCGATTAAGACATTTCGGGTAATTTTAATGTCATGCATCGTTTTCGGTGGGTCATATTCACCAATAAAAAATGTTCATATCATAGTAGAATACCGGTTTTATGCGGGTTAAAGCAAAAAAAATATCCGAATTTTGAAAATTCTAGATTTTGTTCTAGATTGTTTTGAAAAAATAATTGCCACCATGAGATTCCTTGGGTCAACTCTAGTCATAACCGATATTAATGTATCATAAATTTATTCTATAAAGGGCTCAAAAAACCGACACACACCCCTTAAAGAAGCAAATTTTCCATGCTAAAGATACCGTCATCGAAATAAGGACATAAGAGTCCGGCGGACAAATGTTATGGTTTGAGGAAATGAAAACTTATGCAGATTTTTTAATTGACACCCTTAAAATTTAAACAACCATAAGTCGAATTATACGACAGCTGATTGATATTTTTATGGACTTGATTTTTTTAATAATATCAACATCACTGATCTCACAGAATTTTCGAAAAAAATTCATAGCGCTTGAAATCTAGAAAAACGGTTATTTTGGCGTGAAAATCGTGGGTTTACAAAACCTAACTGAGCCCTTAATTTTGAAAATTCATTTTTTTCATCAATATCATCGCAAAGGCCAAACACTCGTCCATAGCACTAATCTCACAGAATTTTGATAAAACCTCTTAAGGGTATCCCGGTTCCTACATTTTATGCAGTTATTATGCCATAAAATGCACCAAATCAATCGTTAATGTTTCAAAAGCACAAAACAACCCAAATAAGAACAAAAAAA
>SCLH01000932.1:273699-301343 GCA_004367855.1 Oikopleura vanhoeffeni | reverse complement strand
GTACAAATACCGACCCAAAAAGGGACCAGTTAGGAACTTTTTACCAGTAAGGCCTTTGATCCTTATTTCTTTATGCTTAGAAAGCTACATTGCAGATTAAAATAGCTTAATTTTGTAGTTCAAATACTTGAATTGAAAAAGTTTTTGTTAACACAAGTCAAAACAAGCTAACAGTTTATATTCATTTTTGTTAAAAAAAACTTGTTATGAAGTTTGCTTTGTTTTTAATCTATAATACTAAAATGTAAAAATTATAATCTTGTACTCTTTTTGATATTTCAGAACAATAATAATTCGAGAAAATTTCTATGAAAACATTTTAAAAAAGTTACATTTTTTGAATTTTTTTTTGCAATTCTGTTTTGCGGGCTTCATAAATATAAGCAGAAGTTTTCAAAAAATGTATATTTTGAGAAGGACGAAGTTTTTTTGCAAAATTCATCGACAAAAATTTGTCTTTGAACCCAGTCTAAAAATTCAAATTCTACTTGTGGGCTTTTTAAGAGCCCTAGAGTTAATCCCATAGGTATTTAGACCTCAGTAACAGTAAAGTGACCATTTAAAAGTCACTCACTTATACCCGCTTTAATAAATCAATGAGTTTTTTTATCTGAAATAAGAATTTTTGGAAAAATAGCCGTTTTGAATGAGTCTAACAATTTAAAGTGGGTTATTAAATTAATGGTCACCGACGTAACATCTTTGGAATGTGATTTCGTGAATTGGCAGTAATTGAAGATGCTTTAACTCGCAAGGTTTTGTTAATTTAATCATTTTCACTGTACCTAGGTCACCTTCGTCCGTGTTTTAGATAATTAGAAACGGTTTGTTTGAGATAAGTCAGAATTTGGCACCTTGATTTTTGGTCCATATAACGTTTCACTAGAGATTGCACGACAGAGCCGTGTTTCGGCTATTAACCTGCTCTGTTTACCGTGATCGAAAAACCAGTTCTGTATGCAATAGCCAGTGCAAAAGTTGTAATACAAGCCGAAACATCAGAAAAACCGTATGCCAATTTCGACTTATCTCAAACTCCGGTAACATACCGCGTCAACATACCAGTAAAAAGGGCTTAATTTATTAATTTTTGATGAAAGTCTGTCAATTTGGACTTATAATTTATTATACGTTTTACCATCACTTATATGTAATCGACCTGCAACAAAGACGAAAATTTTTTTGTGGGGTTTTTTGAGATATAATTTATTATTAGGTTCATTTTAAAAATGTAGTTATTTACTGGAAGTCATGGAAAACTCCGAAACGTCAAATAAATACATTTTTAAAATGAACCTATAATAAATAAAAGACGAAAATGACCATTCAAATTCTCACACACACTAGGTGGTTCAATATTTGATTTGAAATTCCAAAAAGTGTCAAATATAGATTATTACATCTGACATTGACACGAAGATTAGTCATAATTAATCAAATTGACGTGTTACTGGTATTTTTTTAAAGGCCTTTATTTTACGAGAATGTCATTTTATTGGTTTTACTGCAATTCAGGTTTCTTAACTGCTTTCTAGGAGTTAAATTAATAACTATTGTGACCCAATTTGCACCCACTAACCAATATGCTGTAAACACCTTACTACACCCAAAGATACACAATCATGTGACTATTATCCGAACAAAAAATATATTATTAATACTTGTCTCCATTTTTTTGGTCCAAAAAATTAGGTTTTAAATAAAAAAAAAATGCTGGACTAAATTCAGTCTCTTCTGTTCTGTGCATTAAAAAAGGTTTTTTTCTTAGCACGCAAAAATTGAAATTAATATTAGTTTCACTTTCGGGCAAATTGCAGTATATTAATTATAGCAAAGACAGTAGTTCACATATTTTAGTTTTGCTTTAGTAAAAAATTTCATTCACCCAGAAAACATCACGCTGTACCCGGTAAACATGAATCGTAATTTACCCGGTTTTTCAAGGCGTTTTGCCGTTGACATCAGATGGCTATTTACGGCTGAGTTACCCTCCTTTTTATCAATACTTTTTGCTTGATTCGTCTTCATTAATTATTCCACAAAGTTCTACAAAACTCTTTTTTTCGGTGAAGGTATCTTTAGCATGGAACATTTTTTTTGCGTATTTTATGCAAGTTTATAAAATTCTTTTCATGCTTAAAGATACTGCCGCCCCTTTTTTCTCACAATTTTACTTTTTTTCCCCAAAATCACATTTATTTAGAAAACAATTACTTTTTTACGCTGACTTGAAAAAATGATTTCCGTTGTTTTTTTCTAACTACCAGTTAGAGTGTAATTTAAACGACAGTTTAATAGTGGGGTTTGGGTCAAAAAGTCTGCTAGCGTGCATTTGAAGATGCATTTTGGATGCAAACTGTCCGCCACGTTTTACGGATATTTTTAATGGTCCAAATGCCGTTTAAATCGCCACGCTTTGCAGACTTCTTTAAACCAAATCCACTCTTAAACTGTCCGTGTTTAAATACACTCTACTGTGTCTCAGTTGATAAAGTAGGGTCAGTCCAAATGGGTATTTTTATATTTTCAAGTTTGTTCTGAAACACTGAAGTAACTGTCAGTTATTTATATTTTTTGCATATAAATATGTAACCTACATTGTTAGAAGATTAAAATATTCTAGAAGTGTAAAAACTATTTGTGAATTGAGGTTCCCGGGTTGCTTCAGACTATTTGAGGCAGACCAGTAAATATTTTGTCCTGAATGCCTACAAGATTTTTTTTTATCCGCTTAGGACTGTCTCAACCTTTTTTAAATCGAATTTAAAAAAAAATATGCAAAACAGGGGATCGAACCTTACATCAGTGGCTCCAAAAACTACCATGCATTATGCGTTGTAGGATTTCGATCCCCGAATTGCCATAAGACCTATAAATTAGCTGCTTCTTGAACAAGATTATAATTAAAAGTCGAGTCAAGATACTGCCAGACAAAATATTTTTATTCTTTATGATTCTTGAAGCATTTTTCTAGGAATCGAAATTCCCCACTAATCTGACCCTAAGTATAAGATCGATTCATTTATTATATTATTTATATGATATTATAAAAAAACAAATTTGACATGGTGGATTCCCTTTTTAGTCAATTTTCGTTAAACTTTTCAAAGCCTTTGATGCTGATTTGCTTGATTTTTGCAAATCACGAATTTCAGTCTACGTGTTTACGGATTTGATTCAACAAACTAACTTAAAGACCCTGTTTAATGTCAATCTTATTTCATTAATTATATCATCTTGATCTGCCTGATTAACCAAGCCGAAACCAGCATCAAGCATTTTTTTGTTTTAAACAATAGCATCACACCCTGTAATTATTGTTATCATTTAAAACAAATAGGCATATCTGCATTTGGATACATAGCCTACTGTAACATAGGCAAAATTAGTTATCAAATGACTTCTTGTAAATTGGTTCGCTGTATAATTTACGGATTTTGATGATTTTCTATAGGTCGGCTCTTGATTTTTAGTCCGACCATTAATCGGATAATATCCCTACGCCTAGGAATCATCTTGACCGATTAATATTTCGGAGAAAAATTTTCTGATTTCCACCATTTATTTTGTCCAAGAAATTTCCATTCTAACTGTCCCTATTTTTGGTACCTATTTTGTGCTATACCCAAAAACTTTCTTCATCTTTTTTTCGTATTCTCTAAGACATAGAAAATACAAAAAAAAATTGTTGAAGGAGAGAAAATCAAGCGCATTTTTTAGGAAAATACTGAGATCCAGCCTGTTTATAGTTAATCAAAAATCAATCAAAGATTCTTTGGTTTTTCAATTCTAAACTTTTTCCAGAGTTTCAACCCCAAACTCAGTCAAGATGGCAATTGCCATGAACCCTATTCAGGTTCTCTCTCATGGAGCAGAAGAAAAAAAGCAGAAACCGCGAGATTAAGCTCGTTTATCGGTGCGAATCGGCCATCGGTTGATTTGGTTAAAAGTACCACTAGGACAAGAGAATGGACAAAATCTTATATTCACCAAAAGGACCATATGGAACGGTGAACAAGGTAATTTTATAACGATGGTATACTGAACACAAAAAAAATTTCTTTTTGAATTTTGCTGCTTTTAATGCAGTACATTTTTGAAACTAAATAATTTTTTTTGTATTTTATACAACTTATATTACGCTCCTTTTATTTGAGAGTGTTTCATGTAAGAAACATTGTAATAATTTAAGGAGTGTCCAAATACCTGAAGGCTAGAAAAACCCGTCACTTTTTTTCCGAATTTACACACAAAATCCTGGTCTTATTAGAACATGAAAAAACCAGCCAACTTTTATCCCAGTGCGTCCGCTTACTGATATAGAAAAATCAACATTCTAGGATAGGCCGATTCTACCCGTTAATGAAAGCTGTCCGTGGTGAACTCTCTAATCTTAATGTTTAGCACTTTTTGGTATATTTGAAGGAAATTAATGCATACCTAATCATTAACGGTTTATATGCATTTACATAATTAAAATATATTATAAATATCTGTGTAATTGTATATACAATAACAATCCAGATGGTCAGTGATGAAAAATAAGATCTGGATAGGTCTAGAAGTGGGTAGAATGCCGTCTTACTTTGTTATCTAGTAATTAATTGTCCGTCTTTGGAAGTAACTAGTAAGACAACAGTTATATCGGTTGTTTTGTCAGTACTTGTGTCCATCTCTCTCCTGCATGAATATTATATCTCTTATATGCCAATGAAAAATTTTTCTTTGAGTTTCTCTATTGTCCGTTACGTACCAGTCTAAAGAATTGTCGCCTCAGATTATACTTAATAAATTACTAGACTCATCCAAAAATATACAGAAAGTACTGCATGAAGATACTCCTCTCAATACTCATGTAACGCAAAAAATATTGGAAGTTGAATATTATGGTATACATTCTCGACAAAACAAGAAAAAGAGAATTAACAGTGATGAGATTTATATCCTGTCCCAAAAATCGAATAATTTAACGTATTCTCCTCGAAATTTAGATCTATATTATATAGTAGTCCAAGTATACTAAAACCGCCTCGGTGACTACATTAACGCTCAGATATCTCCTGCCCGAGTCGCGTCTATCCACACGCTCATAGAATTTATGTCTGATTATCAAAAAGTACAAGATAGAGAGATCTGGGTTTGAGATGTGTATGCCGATCCCTTCTTACGAATAATAGCAGATCCTTCTGGGGACCTCAAGTATTAGTCTCCTCACTCGAGTGATAGAGCTCTCGAGTTCCACCTGACTGTCGGTGCATGAAGTAGCTCGAGATGTATTCAAAGTTCACCACACAAACATGTTTATTCATATAGCGATACATAACATCGTTTATAAACGGTTATGAAGGGTCAATCCTTAGATATGCAATCGATTCTCACGGACTTACTTTCTTGTGTGTTTTTCGTTACCGATTTACTTGAAGTGGCATTTTATGAAATTAGCGATTGCGTGTGTTCAGATATTTCGCGTTCGTATTTCGCCTCTTATACAATGTTAATTTCCCTGTAGTATAATGCTAATAGGCCCCGTCATAGTGAGGTTATCGTGCCCGCCTCCCTTTCGACATACAGTATGAGCTTGTTTTTTGTCTCTAATTAATTTTCTAGTATATCTCGAAACTTTTGGTGTAAGAGCACCGGATCTACACCTTAGAGTTATTCATCAAGAATTAGCTGCAAATATTAGAGCAAAACAAAATAATTTAATTCTGAAATTAAAATCATTAGGAAATTAGTTCTGAAATAACGGAAACCATTTTAGTTTACTTTAATGTCTGAGCACTTACCTGAACCTCTGATGTTTAATTACTCAGTTTTGTAGTCACAAGATCAAGTCTTGGTTATAATTTCATTCCGGTGTAACATGATAATCAGTGACTTCATTTGTTAAAATTATATTCCTCCTTCGTCGAAATGATTGTGCGTGAAGTATTGTGATGCAGTATCTAGACAGTCGTCAATTGAAGAATGCCAGTCGATTCAATAAGGACTCTGAATATATAAGAATAATGGGGGACTAAAAAACTAAGCTATATTAAGTGCTCTATGCGCACCTTCTGCTCATACTCACATATTGCCCTATGAAAATATAAACACATATTGTGAGTTTTATTGATTATGTGCCCAACAATAAGATAGTCATATTCATAAATCTTCTACGTATGAAGCATGAATAAAGAACCTGATTGTTGAATATTATCCTGTGATTCGCATGAGTAAGAAGACAGCCATAAATATCTATGAGTTTTGAATATGAATAGTGTGGTCGAGTATAACCTGACCCACTAATCATTTTTATCATATTTCTCCGAACTGCGTGTATCCGGGCTGTCATTATATAAACATGTGACCTAGCTATCAAGCCATGGGACATGGGATACCACATTATTTCTCTTGGTTTTGAACCTATAACAAGCGATAAATAAAAAACACATTTATGTAGGAATTGTTTGATTTTCCCGATTGTCCTATCATAAAGTTCTGCCCGTGAGTATTTCAAAATAGACACAAACTATATGGGTCTCAGTACGAAACTCCAGCAGATATCTACCTAAGACGGACTAATGTCCTAGTGATAATAATAATACATAAATTCCAAATTCAAAGTTTTTTCTTACTAGAACCTTTTTTCATAAATGAACAAAATGGTTAAAACAATCACATATACTTTCGACATCTAATATAAATAGAACTTATCCTAAAAATACACTTGATATAAATATAATTTTGACATTATAACAGTTTTACCTGTATTATTAAGAAGAAACCACTATGATACACTGATATAAATGGTATTTAAGAATCTATAACATATTGTATAGAGGTGGACCGCCGCCCTCTGTATTAACTGGCTGGCTTCGTGACTGCTCTATCTGAGAGCTCTGCCATAAGACATACTTTAATTGCTAAACGGGTTTCTTGAAAAACTATCCAAAGTAGGTATATTAGAGGTCAACATTATTCTGCCTGAAAGAGAACAAACTTTTATTGGAGCTCCCTGAGAGGTCTCCAAATTACAAAAAAATTGCCAAAAGTTTCCGACACAAAATTTTGAACCAGATGCCGAAATATTTGATATTAAGCTATGCGTAGTTTTCTCAGCAATCGAATTTTAAATTTTACCCGTTGAATTCCGGTATTACCGGACTTCCGGTAAAAAATTCAAACAATTGGTCAAGATTTTTTCTTGGTGTTGGATGATAATCCGTTTGGATTTCTGCTTTCTAAAAAACGCATTAACAGCCGAACTCCTTGCCATGACTTGCGATATAAATATATAATTACCCGAGACTCAGTTTGTTAAGTTCTTGAATCAATTTCTTTCTGCTACCTGCTCAATGCAGTTTGTTACTTCTTCATGATACCTTTGTCCAAATCTCGAATTATAATGTATTTTACCTCCAAGGTTACAACTTTCATGCCCGGTATCGTGCCATCTAAAATTGATTTTTTATACTATGTGTTAAAAAAGAGTTGATACTACATAACAAACTATAACTAGTAGTCTATACAAATAACTAGGCGCGCTTCTAGCATGAGTTTTTTGATAAATACTCTATAAAAAAACGTAAACTTTTGCTTTCTCAATGCAGTTGAAGTCAACTAGCTTTAAAACAGGGAGTCTTCTTCGTAGGATCAGACCAAATCAAATGCACAACTTTTTTCGAGTCAGAAAATCAAATTGTAAGAGGGGTGGTGTCGCTTTTTGGTACCCTTTCATCCACGCCTCAATCCAACAATTTAGCGGCAGTTGTAAAAAGCTGAGGATACTTCGTTTGAGAGATAAAGCCCTTCGTCTAACGATTACACATCTAAAGTCCAACCGTTTTACATCAACACCCCCAGTGGTGAGTTATTTAGAGCAACTAAACCGGTTTTTTTAAGTCTTATCCTTTTGACCCCAACCATACAAAGCGTCTCAAACATTACACAAAGTACGGTTAATAAGAACAAAAATGTCGCAAGGATTTTTTCCAAACATTTGACATTTTCTTTTAGGATCTGTCACTGAACGCCGATGTCTTCCAGTTTTCGAACTGTCAACTCTATCTTCTTTTTAGACGAATGTTTAGAAATAAATGCCGTTTTTTTTGACTGAGGATGATAAATTAATGCGGTCAATGTGGTGGAAGGAATTTTTGATTATATTTTAATTCAGAAAATCGACTTGGAGTAGAACTCCGGAATTAGAAAAAGTTCGAAAAAAAGAGTTCGTCTTGAACGAAACAAAAGACCACCAAATTGAAGCTGAAGATTTCACTGATCAAAAAGTTGGTTACAGCTGATACATTTCAACAAGTCCAACGTCAAATCTCGATTAATTAGGTTTAACTTTAGGCTAAAAATCATTAAAATTTTAGAATTCATTAAACATTGTTCCGTTATTTAAATATGGCATGCATCGTTTCCGAGTGGTCATATCACATAAAATAATTTCATATCATAGTAGATACCGTGTATGCGTGGTTAACAAACAAAATCTCGAATTTGGTAAAATTCTAGATTGTTCTAGATGTTTGAAAACACATATATCTGCCCATGAGATTCCTGGGTCACTCTAGTCACAACCGATATTAATGTATCAGTAAAATTATTCTATAAGGGCTCAAAAAAACCAGACACCTACCCGTTAAAGAAGCAATTTTCCCTAAAGATACCGTATCGAAAATAAGGACATAAAGGTCCGGCGGACAAATTTATGGTTGAGGAAAGAAAACTTATGCAGATTTTTAATGACAACCCTTAAAATTTAAAACAACATAGTCGATTATACGACAGCTGATGATTGTTATGACTGATTTAATAATATCACATCACGATCTACAGGAATTTCGAAGAAAATCATAAGCCGCTTCAAACAGAAAACGGTTATTTTGGCGTAAAATCGTGGGTTACAAAACCTGAACTGGGCCCTTAATTTAGAAAATCATATTTTCATCATACTACATCGCAAGGCCAAACCATCGTTCATACACCTAAATCTCACAAATTTTTGAATAAACCTCTAAGGGTATCCGGTCTCCTACATTTTATCAGTTATATGCATAAAATGCACCAAATCAATCGTTATGTTTCAGCACAAAAACAACCCAAATAGAACAAAAAATTTGAAATTTGATGTTTTTCTGAGTAATTTTTTTCAAAACTTACAAGTGAAAAATAACGTTGGTTTCATTGGTCAATTGACCCTAAAACTTTCAAAATTTCGGCTTCACGTAAGCCAATTCTCTTCAGTAGTTTCCATAGCTTTTTTTGAAGCCTACTCGAAAAAATTCATAAAAAAATTCGAAATAGCACATTTTTTCTCGAAAAAAATTTTTCTCGGTGACCTTCAAAAATTCATATTTGGTTTTGGTCGAAAATGCAAAAAACGCCACTGTAAGAGTTTTTATGTTTGGAACTAAGCTTTTGAAAATTTTGAAGCTAATTGCAAATTTAACCTGGGAGGGATAGATTGTTCGAAGGCGAATTCCAAAAAACGGTGTTTTTTTGCAGCTTCTTAGAAAAAATATAGCACTTATCAGACAAAACCCACTGTGTAAAGTTGTGAATAGTAATTACAACTTATGTTAAAAATTGGGTTTTATTCAAAATAAACCTGGGTGAGAAGATTTTCCGTTTTGCTAGGTCCTCTGTGTCGCTTATGTGGAAGGAAGGTGTGGTCATAAAAAAAGTTTGGCTATTTTTTTGAGAGTGAAGCTAGTTCGTACAATTGCTAAGCTGAAATTGATATCTCTGACACTCTGTTGCTGATATTGATCGAGAATGAGTCAATATAGGGACCGGGACCCTTTAAGGAGGTGGTCAACCAAATTGGACAAACATGCCTTATTGAGGTTATTTTCCTATAAAATTCAAAACTGCAGATTTTCTGCATTTTTAAACAACTAGTGGTATTTTTAGATCCTTAATACAAAATAACCTCATTACACATTTTGCCCAGATTTGCGTAGACCACCCCTTAAGCCTTAAGGGAGTGGGTGTCGCAGATTTGAGCCTCTTCCAAGGTCATTTCTCGCCAAACTAGCAAAGGTGATATTCCAAAACGTTGTAACTAACAGACCAGCCTTCGCGGTAATTTTGAATTTAAACAGTAATCTGATACAATCCCACCTACGCGACACCTACGCTTTTAAAAGCTTCTTAAAAGGACACGCAGTTCGTACCTACTCCTTCAATTTCTATGAAATCATATAAATTATATAAATTTTCGATGGTGGTAGGGACCATTTTTTGAAGCTCTAATTAATTAAAAATAAATTTTAATGTAATTTAGCACCTAAAGTGCAAACGCGCTTTTATGAGTTTTTTCCAAAAAAACGATTTATAAAGTAAAATAATCGATCTGAAAAAATCAGATTATACAAAGTGAGCTCAAAAGTGGCAACTTACGTTTGAAAAACTTTTTATTCGAAAATTATTGAAGTGGCAAAAAGTTTCTCATCAAGACAAACAAAAATTGAAACAGTGCAAATCTGTCAAAATGCACCGACCCCTTAAGCTTTCGGATATCTTATATGACGCAAGACTGCGGATAATAGTTCCAAAGGGCGGCAGATTAAGAGGAGGGTTTTTTTTTGCTTGGGTCTTGACTTTTTGTGTCGCGTTATCAGAATGGAGTTTTTGTGGGCAGGATATAAAGGGATTAGTGTTTTCGACTGGGACCTTACTTTTTCGTACATATGTGGACTGCTGGTTTTATTCAATGGTACCGATTAAAATTGCATTACTTTCAATTCCTCTAACCGCAAAATTTTCCTTGATTTTTATGAGTAAATTCGGTCAAAAAAGCTACCTTACGTTTTCGGCCCGTCAAATTTTGATGCTATCATTATAATGAGCGTGAACCACGTTTTCATTATAAAAATTTAAGCATCTGGCTCATTGACCAAAAAAGCAAAAATAATTTTTGACGCGTTACCGCAAAATAATCTTATGTGCAAATAAAGACAAAATTTTGGCGATAAAAATATAATTTGAGCTCGTGGGCAAACATGTCACTTCGATATTATAAGATAGAAAGGCTTGAGCTCTTAATCTGGAAGGCTGACAGTACAACAATTATGGTTATACTCAATTTTATCAATAATTTTCATCATAATTGGGTTATATAAGCATCAGCTATACAGAAAGCTTTCAATAGGGCTTTTAAATACGAGAACGGCTCCAATTTTAACCCTTCCTTCAAACAAATTTAAAAAAATCAAATTTTAGCGGTTTTAAGTATGTAATGACTCTTTTACTACTTAAAAAACGCTAAAAATTTATTTTGATATTCTTTGAATAATATGGCTAAAAGTTGAACTCGTTGACATTCTATTAAAAGCTCTACTGAAGTTATTTTGGCACAATTTGCGTTATGAATATTTAGAAGTTTTTTAGCACATCACGTGTTGTGATGAGACATCTAATGTATCTTTTTCCCCTTTGTTTTCGAAAGCTAAAAGATAGATTACGGTACTCAGATCCTTTTCGATATAAATGTATCTTTATTGATAAATAGCGTATTAGGCACTAAGACACCCGCCATTATGTCACCATTAATGACAACGGCTGGGCTGTGACATAATGGAGCTAAATTAGGAGGCGATTTTTTACGAGTTATAAGTTTTCTACATGGAATATCGTTTGATGGGTTTGAACTACACATTAGATGCTTCTATAATAATGAAAAATGAATTGTAAATTATCCTAATTGAGGACAAATAAATGACCTCAAAAGTGTGTGAACAATATAAGCTATAAGACTGATACAGTTTTCGTTAAATGGCCAATATCGGCGATCTGCATTACATACATCGATCAGGAGCTCGTTACTGAAAATGAAATGGTTTAATTTTTTATATTTTTTGGGTTTTTAAAAGTATAAACTACATTTTTTAACAAGCTTTCAAATTTATTATTCATCTTCATATTTGTTGTTTAAACTTTTTGACACATATTTTCGCAGTATTTGGTCATTGCTAAATTAAAATGGCGAAATACTCTGAAATTCTGCTTCATAAAATCATTTTAATACACAACCTCAATTAATACATTCGACAGCTTTTCAAATTTAGTGTTAGTTTTTAAAGGGGTGCCGTGAGACAGTTGCAACATTTTTTAGCACTTTTTAAAAATAAACCCCAAAAAGTCTTAATTGTTTAAAAAAGTCAATCTTGTTTGACGTTACATCTTTGTTATTTTCTGAAAATATTAACAGAGCTTATTCACTTTACCTTCCCTTCTTCAGCAAAACCAGTACAGTAGAGTGTGTTAAAAGGACAGGTTGATTTTCAAACTGTCCTTTGAAAAGTTGCAAAATTTTGGCTCAGAACTTGTCCTTTTAAAAGTCTGGCAGAAATTTGCCGTCCGGCCTTGTCCTTTAAAAAAAAATCTTTCCCCCATAGGTAATTACAAATTTTTTGAAAACTGAATAAAAACGATTTTTAGGGAAATTTTGAAAAACTAATTTATTGGAACATTGATTATCTCATGAATACTAGGTCTGAAAGACAGTACAATTGAGAAAAGGCAGTACCAGTATGATGAACTGAGTTAATGTACTTTATCTGAAAAAATGATAATGTCATTAAATGTGAAGGCAATTTATATTTGAACGAGTTTAAGTTTCGTTCTGGCAATCACCTTGAACGACAAACTTTATAGGTTTATGCAAGCTACAATACAATATTTGCTAGCTGCCTTGAAAATGGCAGTATAAACTTATTTGAAGATTATTATGTCGTTTATCAGGGTTCATTGAATAATTCGAAATTCTGGCAGTGTTTTTTTTGAATTCCTTTTGTTTTGAAATCTTCAAGTTTTTTATGAAGGTATCAGATGGCAGAATTATCGAGATGTAGTCCTCGAGAATTTTAAGGGGGTTCCCAACGGTATGAAAAGTGTTTACACAAAACGGTGAGAGCTACAACTGTTAGCTAGTATACCTCGGCTGCAAGTCATATGATTTTGAAAGTTCTAATAAATGCCATTTCACCAGTAAACTGAATTTAAAACCGGTCATTTCAAATCTTAAAAATTTTCAGCTCCTTCCAAAAACACGAAAAAAAGTTGAAATTCTGAGTTTATTGTAAAACTACTCTAAGGCCCGAAATTTTTTTATTGTGTCGACTCTAGAATTCTCCAAACAGAGTGACATAAGCCCGTTCAAGCCGACCGCAGATCATGTTCAATGATTATCTTTTTTAACATTTGCCCGAAGCCCTTAAGTTCTAATGTACTGACTCAACATAAAAGATCTTCTTTCGCCAAGTATGTCCGTGTCGACCGCAATTGGATAGAAGATTAATGACAAAGGTTGAAATCTAATGTGAGCACGAAAGTTGAAAATCCATTTCCTCGGAGGTATTATGATAACTCAAGAGAATTTTAGTCGAGCCAAAAGCCCCCTTAGAATCGTATGTGCAAATATTATGTCAAGGTTGGAGGTCATGCCTCATGTGGCCACGAGTATCCAGTTTTTGGACGAGTGCCATTCCCATTTTAAGTGACAAAAAAACAGGAATGATGCGACACACCTCGCGCTCTATGTATGTAATCGCCACCGAGGTAGGAGTGCGATAAGTGTAAAGCTTACGATGACTCGTGCTCCTCTGCGTCTATAGTACTTGACTCTCAGTTGGAATAGAGAGTGACGCCCCGGTGTATAATTCCACTACAGCCAGAAGTTCTCGAGTTAAAGTGTGTTAGAATGTCTACATTCGTTGATCTTCACGGGGGTGTTGACCCAGAAAAAAACGGATATCCGGTTCCGAGGAATGTAGAGTAAACGCAAGGAGGTGCTAAGTAGTGTGCAGATAGATGGACTTTTTAATATACGAGCGGCCCAGGTATTAGATTCGAGCAAGCGTGTCGGATTTTAGCATGACACATAATCTCAGTGAGCATCAATTACATTCTCATGTGTCAAATTGAAAAAAAAGTATTAATGGTTTTAATCAATATTGATGTTAATTATAAATTTATCAGTATTAATGGTGCAAAACCACTGCTATGGAACAGATAAATCAAAGTTTTGTGGATCCCGAGTCAGAACCAACTGATATCAAAAGGTTATAGCCCCGAATCGAATTACATCCGGAGTAGGTAAAATGAAAGAAAAGATCGAAAAAATTTAGCAATATCCTATCCAATGAATGATAATTCCAGAAATACCGGCAGCGTAAATCAATACACTAAAATCACTCCTAGAACATGTCCATAAAATAACCCGATATTGCATTATTATTTATTGGTGAAACTAATCTGATAACCGTGCGATAAAATTACGTTTTAATTAAATCAAGCCCGACTGCCAACACATAAATATAACCGTTATCAATACGTTCATCTTCCAAGTATTTCCGTTACATCGTCATGAGAAGGGTGCTAAAAAAATGCTACCTTACCTCCATCACAACAACTCAGAAAACGAGCACCGACTTTCGTCACACTCCATGAGGCCACTCGTAGAAAGGTGCCAACTATGCTCCTTGGCGCTTATCACGAGAACTGCGAGCACAAGATGTAACGGTCTAAGTAATTACTCTAATTCTGACGACTTGATTTAAGCGCTGTCAATCCAAGGAGTAATTAAGTGAACTATATCATCTGTAACCTTTAAAATTTCGAGTTTGTAAACATACTATAACCTGTCAAAGCAAAGTAGCAAAGAAGAGATCACTTCACCTTGAGTATTCATATATTAAAATCCTACTATTTTATCAATAGTCATATAAGTATACACATTTTATAGGCAAGTATATTATTCTAACTATTAGAGACTGGTCGTCAGTATTTGAACATTATAAATGCTTTATCTGCTATCAAACATACCTGTCAATCATACGCGCAAGCGTTCGAAAAAGTGATATCGCAGCTTAGACCATTTGAGGATATTTTAAAGGTATTGCTTAACATCAGCTTGTATACAAACTCATTACTCCGTACCACAGCATTACCTGACTCTACATTTGTCTATATGTCTATCGAATTTAATTAAAATTTGCTGTTATAATGCTCTTCGTTTGGAACAAATATTCACCAGTTTTCTCTGAACAAAAATATTGTCTTATACATTTTCAATTTGATGAGTATAAACTCAGACTTGACTGTGAAAGAGTGTGTATTCTTCGATCTCTGAGACTGCAGATTAAAATAATAAAACCTTATGAGCTCATATAAGAATCTCTCATACAAATACATATCGCTAACACAAACTTTGTGCTACGGGGGATCCGTCATAATCGTTATAGTATTATGTATCGTTTTCACACAATTGAATATCTTATTTAAGAAACACCTCATGTATGATACACATATAAAAAAATTACGTATCTAGTTGGCATATATTATCTCATCTTTCGTACGAGGCTCATCGGAATAAATTTTATCCGTATCCTAATATATTGAGAATAAATTTGACTTACTCTTGCTGATCTTGATTGATTGTAGGTCATAGTGACAGCTGCTTAGTTTATCTGCGCCGGTTATTGACTCCGACCATATATTTTTTATGCCATATTTGGACTCGATCAAAGGGTTGTGAGGAGTGTTTGTAAGGAAAATATCCTTATAAATAATTATTTAATAGACGAGTCCCAAGTGATATCTAAATTAAGTTTTCTACTCTTTTGTTATTCGCTCTATGACATATTTCCTGGATGAACATGCTGATTTTTAGAAGGATAGGTGGATTATATGCCCATCGCTCTTTATGGTCTTCGGCGCGGGCAGAAAAATACTTGTTTCACAACTCCTTTGATGGCATCCAGACAGGGCCGAAATTGACCCCCTGTGACGCTCATCGTATAAGATACGTCATGACAATCGTGGAGTTAGAGATCATGAGGATTCTCGATTGAATTCTTGTGTGTTGTCGAGCAATAGGTACAAGCATTGTTCTCTGCTCTCGTTATTTCTAGGCGGTGATTCTGAGGCCAGGTATATTCTTCTGTGACTATGGATAATTCTTTTTTCTCGAACTTTGCGTGAGAGAAAATCACTTATGATCAAGAATTAGACTGATTCTAGATATTCAATGTATGACTGTGTTTCAAATCAGTGGGATCCTTGCGGAAAATAATTAATTTGAATGAGATACGCTGTACGTATACAATTCCCATTGTATCTCCTTGTAGACTTCAGTGTGGTTGATGAAACCGTTGATACCTCAGTCTACGGGGGCGCCCATCACATTCCGAATGTGCCCGTGCTAGGACATATAGCAACTATATTTAGACACACAAGTTCTGTATGTATACCTCGGAAATGTTAATTCTCTCCAGTGTTACTTTAACCATGTGGAAACTACAGGTCTCGAGTTGAGAACACATGATTAAAATTTATTCTCTTTCTTATTATCTCCTAAAATCTGTTTCAGGCTAATCTGGAGAACTACAGGACTGGACATGAAGTCGTTATTCCCAAATAATCTCGAACTTATAATTAAAATCGTTGACGTAAAAAGTTGGCAAAAATAGAATGTCCTCCATGCGTGAGCGAGTTATACGCCCACTTGGTGGTATGACTCTCTAAGACCTCAGGTACAATATTACAGTAGTTTATCTTCACATCTAATATATTATTCATCTCATACATTAAATAATGGAACATCAATTAATATCTCAAGTGCCGCAAATTTTTAACGTCTAATCATCAACCTTCCAAATCTGTATGTGTTACTCATTCAAGCTCATCGCCGCTGGCCATGTATTTAGAAATCACAGAACTCGAACCTCCTCATTCGCTTTACGAATATATCTTCGACTTATCTCACTCATAAAATTTTTGAATGAGGAAATTACAACTTCCTCAAGTTAAAACAGTGAATCATATTCAAAGCAGATTCCTAAACAGTATATCTATTAGAACTCTCAGCTCTAAAAGTTGATTGCTCTTGAGTGTCGTTCCCCTCCCAACTTCCTAGAGAGAATTGATTCTCATCTCTATACATAAAATAACTCCGAGTGCGGACTATAACCTTTCGTTTACGTATCTTGAAGAATGGTGTCTCTGTCCCTTTAACCCTACAACATTTCCGCATCTCTCTGTTGTGTTCAGGAGATCTTCATACTAAGACGTTCCGCCGCAGTGAAGCAATCTATCAAGAGTGACATCCAAATTTCAAGTATTATTATGCTTTTAAATCTAGTGTGTTTTTTCGTAGTTATAATAATTATACATATAATTATTCTAAATAGTAATTACAATTTTTTACTATAGGTTTCAGCGTTATATAATTACTTATTATTCAGTATGGTCTTCAACCTTTTCCGATATGTGTGTGAAAAACACCCTACAAAATCAGCAAAATAACCTAATTATAACATGTGCAATATCTTTGAAATAATACCGCGGTAATAAGGACCTTAAATAGATTCAGACAAAATTGAATTTAAATATGATTTGGACATTAGAAATTGATTGCCTATATCTTGCCTTGTGCGGAAGATTCAGTTCGCTATAAAATTATCCATTTCCTCCTTTTAGGAGCGAAAACGCTACCCCATGTTTATCGAGACTAATTCATAGACGTTTTTTGCTGCTAAGGTTAATTGCCTCGGTGCTTTTAAACACAATTACTCCACCTTATATCTTTGCCGAGGTAGGATTTGCCTACTGCATTCCACTGATGGCCCATGACTGATCCAGTCTTCTTAGTTTGTGAAGTATACAATCGGAGGGTAACACCGGTAATAGCAACATATGCTATCAAAGTTTGTCCATCAAGCACCTTCGGCATGAGTTTGAGCGCTACATCCCCACTAGAGAACCGATCTACACGCCGGGTTTAGATTGCATAAGAATTCTGAATTGGCAAATCTACCTAAACCAGCTTCACGTCTTATGACCGATCCCAGTTCAATAGTGGCTTCGAAAAACTTTTACAAACAGGTGGATATTGTGTTGTAATTTATCTGTATATTAGTATCTGTGCCTCAAGATATTACCAATCTTCCTCGCTACTGGCTCGCCAGCCCGCACCTTCCCGGTCGCTCTCTCTCGCGCACTAAATGACACCAATACCACATCTCTTCCACTCACACACCCAACCTTCCAAAATCCAGCAGCTTTCTGGGTTTCTTCCAATCGTCAGCTATCTTGCTCTCTATATCCTTAACCCCCACGTCTCCTCAGCTCATTTTTCTCGAGGACCATACATATATCTAACGAACAGTTTTTCTTGAATAATGTGAAACCAATGATAAATTTGTGGCGATAGCCATAAATGCTGTTTCGTGTTTTTACTTTCCGATCTCAACCCTGGTTGACCGAGTAATGTCTAACTCTGGAAATTCAACTGTGTCTCTTTCCTGCGGGCTATACAAGGGATTTCGTTAATACAAATATTTTTTTTGCAATTATAATAAATTAATTATTTACAAATGATTCTTCTTTCGCACGTGATAGTTTAGATAATCATATAAAATAATCCATACCCCTATTAACGGATTCTTAGCCTCTTATCCAATAGATACGGGTAGACTATTCGATGTGAAAAATAATAACTAACTAAATATGAGCGTGGCCAAATGACTTGGAATTTAGGGAACATGTAGTGTTACTATCCGGTAATTTAAGGATACATCATATACCGGAATTGACAACCGGACTATTGATCCACCGGTAAAATACGAACGGAAAGGATGTTTGGTCGCCAGAGCAAAATATTTATCTCGAGTGCGTACACAGTAAGTGCGATAATGTAAACCAGTTTGTCGATATCTCTGATGTGTGTCTCTCAAAATGAGAACTGAGCTGAATATAGAATATAAAGGCGCGGGTGGTGTGTGTAGTTACCAAAAAGCTACCTATAGAAAAATATTTAATAGGCATACGTATTTCATACTGGTAGAGCTACCTATTTAAATGTAAATTTTTTATTTAGACTTATCAAATGAATTAAAATATAATACAAAAGTACTGTATGTTTCAAGTTGAAGGAATCGGCCTCCAAACTGCGCCAGGCCGTGGTGTAACGAGAGTGCATATAGAAATCGCCGAACAAATCTTTAGTAAAGTATATATAATATGCCGGGTTTGCGATGAGTTGTAGCTCTATTTCTCCTTTTGTCTTTTTATCTTTAAGGGGGTTTCTATGCTATGTTCCTTATTTATATTTGTATATAAATCATCTTGTCTTGATTTTACAATTTTTGTATCTCCGCGTATCCTGTTAATTTATATAAAAAGGTGATAATTAAAATTCACATTTTGTGATATGTGTTTTTATAAAATTCGTAAATAAGCTTCTAGGTTCTTATAGGCAATTCTTATCTTTTTCTAATCTATCTTTCATAGCTATGAGGTCTTATTTTTTACAAATTTTTTTATACTCTATATCGTGTTTTTTAGTAATTAAAACTATTAGCATAATTTCGTAAAATATTGGCATATATACAATTTTTTGAAAAAATATATTTCATTTTCTGTGTGTGAGTGTTTCGAATTTTAAAAAATATAAAGGTCTTGCTTTCGCGCTTCGATACGTGGTTAATTATTTTTTGCATAGTTTATTAATACCGTGTTTTCCAGTTAATTTTCATTAACTACGAATTCGTTGACATACTTTATAATATATGTCTATTACGATGACATTGATGTGCAATATATAATAAATTTTTTCATTATCGTTTACTCCTGGGAGTTTAAAATATAATGTATATCTGTTTTCTATTTCGCGTGATCACAACTTGTTTACATATTTACAAATAAACTTATTGTTATCGTGGTGAATAATTAGTTTTGCTCTCTATATCTGTATTCATGAAAAACATACAACTTTTCTCTCGTGCAAAATATGCTTAAAATAATCAGTTCTTTTTCCCAGCTTTGAATATCCTTTTTAGTAAGTAAAATTAAATAAATTATCGAACTCATACATTTTTTTCCGCCTTGATTTCGCAGATAATGTCATTTTTTAAACATTTCCTTATAATAGGACGTATAAAAAAGAATAAGCTTTTTTAAAGGAACTTTTTTCTTCATATGTGTTGTCCTGTGTTAAATCCCATTTATCCGGTGGTTCAGACATGCTATCTTAAAAATATAATTTAATAAACGTCTTCCAGAGACTTATGACTATACTTAATCAGAATGTTTAGTTCCACTTCCTATAGAACATATGTCTATGCAGAGAAATAAGCAATTCAAAAAGTCCCATTTTGCCTATAGAAACCCCCTTAGCTAAAGCTGGGTGTCAAATTTCAACCTTGCGAATTCAAGCTCCAGACTGAGACTTGATATTTTTTAATATTTTCCAGCTCTTTTCGATATTGCGTAAGTAGGGTCAAATTCAATTAGTGAACTCAATTCTATTGCGATTTCCAGAAAATTGAAAAAACTATCAGGATGAGCGTTTTTATTGAGACGCCCGATGACTATATTTCAAGGGATTTTATAAACAATACTCATCCCGTATTTTGGTTATGTGAAGATCCCATCTACCAAACAACTTGGTTCCTATGACTTTGAACTAAGCTGGCGTTTTTCGTGTATGACAATTGGAAAAATTAAAACTTGGTTAATTAAGGATGTATCGCCTTGTATAGTCAGAAGAGAAGGTTACAGAAAAGTTAAAAGTACAAACGACAAGTCCTGATTGTCTGGTCACGGAGGGTGCCTCGAAAGATCACACTCAGAGTCCGAATGAATATCCTAAAGTCGCCGTCCCACAGGTAAGATATTGTAGTATATCTATAAAATCTTCAAATATTTTGTAGTCGACGAACAATAATTTCAGTGGGTAACAAAAATCATCTTATTATATCCCTATATTATATTTTATACTTATATCTGAGTATAATATCTCTCGTCAAAACTCCATTTTGACAGGTTTTGTGAATATCACTGATAGTCTAATCACTCTAATTTTGTCCTATTTTTAGCTAATATGTAGCTTTTTGATCGGTCAAGCCGCCTTTCTTCAGCAAAAACCGTTAGGCCATCTAAAAGGTTTTTTTACTCTATTTCAACCGGTGCACTTTTTAAAATAAAATTTTTTCTGTGATCAATTTTTTCAGAAAATAAAAAGAAAAATGCACTTAGTGACTCAGAGTACTATTGTGACCCACCTATTTTGAGGATTCAGCAAGATATTGATCGCAAACAACTAAATGCATCTATCTGTTTCCGTTCTCAATGGTGTCCGGTCAAACCGCACCCGCACAATACGCATAGGCTCGAAGCCCATACAAGATATCACAACGGTTTTTGGGCATCGTATTCTACTAATTCAAGAACAGAATGTTTTCGGGGTTTCTCAGATAAACCGTACCGTTGTCTCTCTAGCCCAAGTTCAAACCGGTTCGACCTTCTGTAAGCACAATTTTTTTTGGACTTTTTTGTAATTGAAATTGTTCTGTATTCGTGATACTTATTGGTCAAAAGCCGCATAATTATTAACAGAAGCTGTGCCAAAAACGATTTCTCATAAATTAAATCATGAAAAAAAATATTTTGTAAAAATGTAAGTGTTTTGGCCTGAACAACTACGGTTTTCAATAGGTATAAGTACCCGGTTAACCAGTTACTGGGAAAAACGGAAAAACATCTCGTCGTATGAATTTAGTCAGGTACACGATGCAAAAAAACAGTTTGTGTGAATCTTGAACAGGATTCGACGCAATGCTCATGTCTGGGGTGTGGTTCTTTTAAAAAAACAGTTACCTTACAAAAAAGCTACCTTGAACCTCATTTCTGTTCTTTTACCCCCGCTATTCATAAACTTTAATGCGAAATAAACATGTATAATGTGTGAATATCCAATACGAGACTATGGTACTCAATTGTCTAAAGTATATCTGTTCAAGCAAGTGGAGGTAAAACCGTATACCTGTTCTTTATTACTTTTAACGTACTTGATACCAACATAATGAGTACACTAACATAGGTGGATAAATATAAACGGAATAACACGCCTACGTTATTTCTACAAGATTCGTATCTTTTTGCCACTACACGCCTAGCGCTATTTGGGGGGACCATTCCCTACTTGAACATAACAGTACATTATTGTATATTATTTTTTATCATTTGAATAATTATTAAATAAATTCGATGAAAGCCATTTTTCTTGAAAAAAGCCTTTATCAAATTTGGATTTATATTTTAACAGTATAATAAGATTACAACTATCCATATTCTAATTATCCATATATAACTGCTCAATATCAGATAGTTTATATTAAACTAATATTTTACGTATCAGTGTAATATGCCACGATTTATTTGATAATTCTACCTGCTCTCGCGTAAGATTTCGTACGATATTTATATCTACTACGGAGTAATTTCGGTATATTACACGCCAGGAATCGTAAAACGGCACATGTTTTAAACTGTTATGTGTCCGCTTAAAGCCATATTGAAGATTATACTTATGTGTCACAAGAGTCAATGCCGTTATTGACCAATCACATCACACGATTCTTTAGGTCTCTGACGTCAAACGTTCTAGCGGGAACACGTAGTTATTAATCTTTCGATAAGTTGCTGAGATTTTTGGGTTAAGGTTGCCTTAACATCTACATAATTAACTGTTTAGAAATCCCGAATTAATACCTAGCCAGATATAAATAACATACAAAATCTTACGGCACTATGCAGGTGGAATTTTTCGAATTAGGGGGCCATTTAACCTGATACTGGAAATATTTTTTAAAAACATGGTATGTTACTTGCATAATGTGCGATCCGCCAATGAGAACGATCATTTTGCCACTAGTTATATGCAACAATATTCATTTCGTTTTTAAAACATTTTTTTGTATTTCTTGATGTATGTTTTAAAAAAAACGAAATTAGTGTAAAAGAGATAAATTATTTTTATAAATAGTTTTAAAAATTGATTATTTATATATCACAGTGAAAATAAATATTTGGAAGACAATGTTCTGCGGGGGTAAATTCTCGATACCTACTACAGTAGAGCTGTGGTTAAAGGACAACCTCTTTAGGAAGTCAGAAGCGACCGTTTAAAAGACAATCTCGAGGGGAAAATTTCCACCAAAGCGGGTGTAAAATGACAGCGAAAAAAATTCCGCCGAGGAATTTTTTGCGAAGCGGAAATTATATCGAAGGGGAATTTCATCAAAGCGCTTTAATGAATTGGAAGCAAATTAGTGTTTCCGTTGACCTAGGGGGTTGTGTTCTGAGAAAACATAGCGACAAACGGTTTTTCATTACTAACGGATTTGAATAGGGATTTTCTCGTGATTTCGGTTATTAATTCGCAAAACGTCTGGTCTTAGGAATCCGATATGATCGTACGTGTTCAACCTGAATCAATTCTACCAATTTGGTAGTGCCAAGAACTAGTCCTATCTGTCTACTCTGAAATGAGCGAAGCGACAGTATAACAAGTAACTCAAAACGGAGTTGACTTAGGGTATGGAATATTGACATTTTCTCGGTGAAATATACTGAAAAGACTAACAGTTCATAGCAGAAAAACCTGAAAATGCTAATTTGTTAGATCTATCCTTAATCTTTGCGAAAAATACATCACATCAATTATTTTGACGCATTAACCAATAGGTTACAGTATCGTAACAAGGTGACATTTCCAAACCTGCAAAATCTTATCCCTCCCCAGACGGTATCATCCAATTGAAAAATCGAACAAATGCCAAAATTTTCGAATTTTTTTTTTGATAATTGGTTCTTTAGTACACTAATTATCACCCGTATCAAATTTGGAGCATTTTTTAATGCCTCTAAGGCCTTTATCTAAATCAGATCGCATACCCCTAGCAGCGTTTTCCTCATTGAATCCTAAATTTTTGTCCGTTCCCGTGTGAATTGCCGGGAACGGCATTAATTTTATATTTTAAAACTTAAAAATGTTGTTCCTGTGGATTGTTGGAACAGCCATTTTTAAAGCCCTTAAAATCTCAAGGCATAAAAAGCCTTCAGAAGGCTATTTTTGATGCGTTGTTTACAGAAACTCTTTAAGATCAACCTTCAATCTTATATCAATGAAGAGTTAAACTTTTTGAAAAAAATATATTATATTTCCTAGAAATTTTTATGGTAATTTAGAAAAACGTTTGAAAAGACAAAGGTATTTTAAACCTCGTGATAACTACGCTCATTGGTAGGCTCCAGGAACTGTATGGTCCGTCTCATAACTGCGCAGTGCTTCTGTTTTTACTCATTACTTTTGTCTGAATTCCTATCTATCTTTTGGGAATCTACAATATTTTTAAATAAGTTCAAAAATATTATGAAAAAATTTCACGTTTTTTAGAGAAAAATTGTTGTTTTTCCGATAAATTGAAATTATTGATTATACATTCACAAATTATTAAGCCAAATATGGTTAAAGTGTATCACTCTGGCATGATTTTCAACAATTTATTTATTTTTTTCAAACATATCAGTTTATCCATTACTAAATCGAATCGGATATTTTGAAATTTCACTCCCAAAAAAATATTCCTGCTCCAGATATGTCTAGAAAGCTGATTGTATATTACGCAAATATGTACTCAAAACACTTTCCATAAAAAAATAACAGAAGCAAAATTGAAATTATTAATTTCCCAAATTTTGATCAAAAGTATTTTTTTCCGAAGTAAAGTTAAAGCAAAAAATGGCCTTTCAATCAACTCGTGATAAAAATTTTGAACCAAGTATCCGAAAATTTTTTCAGATTTTACATTGTTGAATTTTAAAATGTATTGGAAGGAGAAGTTTCTGCGAATATTTTTCTCATCCTTTTTGCTGATTTAAAGAGACTTTAGCCTTTCAAAGGCTATATCCTCGGAGGGTTAAATTCTAAATAAGTCGTTACTACACGATGTTGTTCGAGATATAAAATGCAAAAAAAAATTAAATGAAACTCAAGGCGCTGAAATTTTATTAGGCGACACTTGTCAAAATCTAGTTTTTTGAGAAATTCTAGAGTTCGAACAATAAAAATGAAAAATTTCCGCTTTAGAGTAGTTTTACATTAAACTAGAATTTTCAACTTTTTTTCGTGTTTTGAAGGAGCTGCAAATTTTTAAGATTTGAAATTACCGGTTTTAAATTCAGTTTACTGGTGAAATGGCATTTATTAGAACTTTTTAAAAAATCATATGACTTGCAGCCGAGGTAATATACTAGCTAACAGTTTGTTAGCTCTCACCGTTTTGTTGTAAAACACTCATTACCGTTGGAACCCCCTTTAAAATCTCGAGGACTAACATCTGATAATCTGCATCTGATACCGTCATAAAAAACTTGAAGATTTTCAAAACAAAAAGAATTCAAAAAAACCACTGCCAAAGAATTTCGAATTTAATTCAATGAACCCTGATAAACGGACATAAATAATCTTCAAATACATGTATTATACTGCCATTTTCAAGGTAGGCCTAGCCAAATAGTATTAGTAGCTGGTGCATAAACCTATAAGTTTGTCGTTCTAGGTGGATGCTCAGAACGAAAACTTAAACTCGTTCAAATATAAATTGCCTTCACATTTTGTACATATCATTTTTTCAGGATAAAGTACATTAAACTCAGTTCATCATACTGTACTGCCTTTTTCTCAATTGTAACTGTCTTTCAGACCTAGTATTTTCATTGTAGATATCATAGTTCTTCAAATAAAATTATTTATTCCAAAATTTCCCTAAAAAATCGTTTTTTAATTCAGTTTTTCGAAAAATTTGTAACTTTACCATGGTGGGAAAAGAATTTTTTTTTTTTTAAAGGACAGGCGGAGCGAAAATTTCTGCCAGACTTTTAAAAAGGACAAGTTCTGAGCCAAAATTTTGCCACTTTAAAAGGACAGTTTGAAAACTCAACCTGGTCCTTTTAACCACTTAATCGAGAAAACTAACAATTTTTTCCTAAAAAACGTGATTTTTTCATAAATATTTTGAACTTATTTAAACATATTTGTAGATTCCCAAAAGATATAGTGAATCAGACAAAAGTAATGAGTAAAACAAAGCACTGCGCAGTTATGGAGACGGACATACATTTCCTGGAGCCTACCATGACGTAGTATCACGAGGTTTAAATAACCTTGCTTTTCAAACGTTTTTTTCTAGAATTACACATAAAATTTCTAGAATATAATATATTTTTTTCAAAAGTTTAACTCTTCAACTTGATCATACAGGAAAATTTGAAGGTTGATCTTATAAGAGTTTTCTGTAAACAACGCTCAAAAAATAGCCTTCTGAAAGGCTTTTATGCCTTGAGATTTTAAGGGCTTTAAAATGCCGTTCCAAACAATCCACCAGGAACAACATTTTTAAGGTTTTAAAATATAAATAATGCCGTTCCGAGCAATTCACCGGGAACGACAAAATTTAGATTTCAATGAGGAAAACGCTGCTTAAGGGGGTATGCGACTCTGATTTAATAAAGGCCTTAGAGGCATTAAAAATGCTCCAAATTGATACGGGGTGATAATTTAGTGTACTAAGAACCCAATTATCAAAAAAAAAAATTCGAAATTTTGGCATTTTTTCGATTTTTTCAATTGGATATACCGTCTGGGAGGAGATAGATTTTGCAGTTTGGAAAATGTCACCTTGTTACGATACTGTACCTATTGGTGTAATGGTCAAAAATAATTTGNAAAAAGTGATGAGGAATGAATAAGGAGTATGCTTTTTAGTGCTTTTAGGGACACCTACTCAAAATCATTTTCTGAGCGTAGGTTGAAGTATCAGATGCTCTGAATAGTACTGGCATCTTCCTTAAGAGTTTTACTACGTATTTTGAAAAAACAATTAATTATTTCTGAAGCCTGGTTTTTCAGAAACTTCACTTGAAATTGTGTAAAAAAGAGCTCAATTATCGTCGCCCACATCCTTAAGGGCTTTAAAATGCTGTTCCAAGCAATCCACCAGGAACAACATTTTAAAGTTTTTAAAATATAAATAATGCCGTTATGAGCGATCCACCAGTAAGGACATTATTTAGATTTTAAGGACATAAAAATGCTGTTCAAAGCAATCCACCAGGAACAACATTTTTAAGGTTTTAAAATATAAATAATGCCGTTCCGAGCAATCTACCGGAAACGACAAAATTTTAATGAGGAAAACGCTGCTTAAGTCATTATCTACCATTTGTTTGGAGTTCACTTTGTCGGCATTACTAATTATAATATATTCGCTTCCAAAAAAATCCTGCGGAATTTTTTTCAAGCCGTCCTTTTAAACCGCTTTGGTGGAAATTTCCCCTTCGAGGTTGTCCTTTCAAACGCTCGCTGGCAGGAATTTTTGCTCTGACCTTGTCCTTTTAAACACACTATACTGAAAAACGACTTTTTTTTATAAATTTTCGTATTAACTTTAACTATTAAAACTATTTTTCAAATGGTCCACTTTAAAGGGTAAGGGTACAAAACGCAGGCCAAAAAAATAGGGCCCGCCACTGNATCAAAAAAATGCGAAAATTTACGCGACTCTGATTTAATAAAGGCCTTAGAGGCATTAAAAAATGCTCAAAATTGATACGGGGTGATAATTAAGTGTACTAAGAACCCTATCATCAAAAAAAATTTTTCGAAATTTTTACATTTTTTCTCTTTTTTTTTAAGTATTTTTTGAAAGATGAAGTTAAAAAATAACGTTTGCTCAAATTTGACCACTAAAGCTTCAAAATATCGACTTGACGTAAGCCAGCTTTCTCATCAGTGTTTTACTGGCTTT